>JAOTAZ010000005.1:12306267-12319896 GCA_025629785.1 Erythroxylum oxycarpum
GAGCTTAGATTGAAATTAAGTAGAATTGAAGAAGAAATCCAATTGAATTAAGGGATTTGAATATAAGTTGCCTTTGCTTGGAATTGAAATGTTATGGTAAAGAGGGATTGGGAATTGATATGAATGTGTAGTTTTGATGAAGCAATTGAGAGGGGATTTGAGAAATTGAAGAAATAAGTTTGATGTTTGAGTTAGTATGAAGTGAATTTTCATGATAAGAAATGAAAATTATGAAGTGTATAGGTGGATATGGTGTTAGAATGGAGTTTGGAAGCAGGGAAGAAGGTTTGGAGGGCTTTGGGGAAGCCCAAGTCCGTTAAACGAACATGGAAGTTCGTTTAACGAACTTTCTCGAGTCAAAAGGACCCCTTGCCCAGTCCATGTCCATTAAACGGACATGAGTGTCCGTTTAACGGACCTTCTCGGGTGAAAATGGGCAGTTTGGCCAGTCCATGTTCGTTAAACGGACATGCATGTCCATTTAACGGACATGCTCGGGTCAGCTACAGTATTTTGCGATTTTCACTAGATTTGAGGCCGAATCTTGCTTTGATGCCTCTAATACAAGTTGTAGATCTCGATGTTCCCTTTCCAATGGCATAAGAACGAAAGCATTTGGACATTTGTAGAAAACGTTATGGCAATCACGCCAAAGTATGTTCAATTTGATTTTGGGGTATGAACATGGTGTATTATTTTGATCATAACTCCCTCATCCGACCTCCAATTGCGGTGATTCTTAAAGCAATGGTTTCCTAAGACATGTAGCTTTCTCATCATAAACATTTGCAGCTTTTAGAGTTGATTTCAGAAAGTTTGTATTAGAGCAAGTAAGAGATCGGTTAAGAGAGCACGATTAGGGTTTGAACAAACTTGAATTTTTTAAGCATAGCTTGAGCTATAGAGCTCCGATTGAGATGATTCTTTCTTTAAAGTGAACAAGAGACAAAGAGCTATAGTTTCTATGAAGAGGTCAAGTTGAAAATCTGATTTTAAGATTTCCAAATTCGGTTCGGAAATGGGAGAAATGAGGTTGATCATAGTGACAATTTGTTAGGGCACACCATGAGACTATTGTAAGTGAATTTTTGGATCGTTATGAGCATGAAGATGAATTGATGATGTCTATATGGATTCAAAGATGAAAAAAAAATTATAACCTTTCAAGGTTACACGCACGCTCAAGTTTCATGATTTTAAGCAAGAGAATTGGGTTCCGAAAACGGGATCCAACAATAGAAGAGGGAAAGACTACTTCTTAAAATGAAGAAACTATGGTTGCAAATCCTATCATCAAAAGGAAGTTGAAAGAGAAGTCTTCATCTGTGTCGATCTCTAAGAAAGCCAAGACACTAGTCCCTAAGAAATCTGCTAGAACATCAACCCGTTCTACTACCAAGTTACATGAAGAAGTTGAGATTACTAAACATGTAATTAAAGAAACTCACCCCATAGAAGGGACTTTTTCCACCCCCCAAAATATTATGAAAGACATTAGTGATGGTACCTTACTTTTTCTAACTTATTTTACTTTATTCTTATAAATACATATCTTCAATTTTCCTTCACAGATGATCCAATATTAAAAGTACCATCTTCTGTCCTTTCCGATGAACCAAAATATAGGAGAGCTAGAAGTTCTCTTCAACCAAAGACCACTAAAGTCACTTCGCTAGAGGTAAAGTAGGAATTCCTTTCATTCTTAAGGAAATCCTTTAGAATTCTGACAAATTCTTCCACGTCATATAGGTAAGAGATGTTTGGACAGCAGTAGTAAACTCAGAAGGAGTCATTAATCTAAGCTTACTAGACATTTCACCTAACACTCCTTCTAGTGTTATGCCAACAATTAATTCAAAGAAGCTAATAGGAGTTAAGGATCTAAAGCTTAGAATGCAGTAGGAACTCTAGTTCTTGATTGAAATTAAACCTATTTCCTTTTTAGGCATGCTATCCTATATTAGTTATAGAACCAATAGTTTGCTATTGAAGGATTTTTGAGGAAAAAAATGAAAAGATATTCTCTTCCTTCGAGAAGTCCTATTATGACTAAGTTGTTTATTCTAAGAGACTAAGCCTTTCACATAAAGCTAAGAGGATTATGAAGTAGAAGAAGCTAAAGGTAAAAATCTCTTGGAAAGAATTCAAGAGTTAAAGAAAAAATTTGACTCCGTAGAGGATTAGGCTAACCCAACCAGGTCAAGCAGACAATTAAGGAGCTGGGGAAGTCACTATTGCTACAAAAGGAAGAAGTTGACCTTTGGAAACAACAAGTTTAGTAGGCAAAGGAAAATCAAGTTTCTTGCGCTAAATAATAAGCTAAAATTCAATCTTTTAACCTAGATCATCTTAAAACTTTTTACGTTTTATAAAAAAATTTATTAGCTATAGATTGGCTTATTTGGATCTAAATTATCATTTCTTTAGAATAATTACTGTCTGGATAATTATTTTGAATTTTTATTTGATTTTAGAGAATTTTATTCTTTAAGTATCCCATAGACATAGGGTTTTAACATTTATTTCTATCTTATTTCAATAAGGATTAATTAAGCCCAAAAACGTAGCTTGGGCTTATCAAACTTTCTATATAAATAAAAGAGTTAAACAAAAGAGAGGAAAAAAGAGGTTAGAAATTATTTACAAACCTCTCAATGCATTCATTCAAGATGATAAGTTTCTGTTACCAAAGATCGATACTCAAGTCTTATTTCTAAAGGAAGCAAAACTCTTTTCAAAGTTTGATTTAAAACAAGGTTTTTGGCAATTGGGAATCGATCCACAAGAAAGGTACAAGACAACTTTTTGCATTTCTAATGCTCAATATCAATGGACTGTCATGTTATTTGGAGTTAAAGTTGCTCCAGTACTATTTGAAAGGGTTATAACAAAGATTTATAAACCTTAATAGTGCCTTGGTCTACATTGATGATATTATATTATGCTCAAAGCCCATGAAGATCATAAGGTACTACTTCAATCATTTTTTAATCTTGCAAAGCAATATGAGATTATGCTTTCAGCTAAGAAAAGCCATATTGGAACAACCTAAATATAATTTTTGGGAATGAAATTTCAGATGAATTTTATCAATATAGCCTATACATAGCCAACAAGTTATTACAATTTCCTAATTAAAATCTCAACACAAAGCAAATCCAAAAATTCCTTAGAATTGTTAATTATATTAGAGATTTTATCTTACACGTGGTTGATTATACAAGATCCTTATCCAAATTTTTTTGAAAGAATCCACCACTATAGAGTAAAGATCAAAACAAGGATGTATAGTACTAAAAGTAAACTTGGAATTGTTAATTATATTAGAGATTTCATCTCACATATGGGTGATTATACAAGATCCTTATCCAAATTTTTTAGAAAGATTCCACCACTATAGAGTAAAGATCTAAACAAGGATGTACAGTACTTAAAGTGAGTGAATTAGTATCCGCCCCCTTTAAAGATTCCTAACAAAGACTAACACATCCTTTAAATAAATGCTTGTGACCATTATAAGGGTGTCATCTTAATTGAAGAGATTGATGGGAAATGACATTATTATGACCATGTTAGTGGCCAGTTTAAGGAATCAAAAAAGCCTACCATACCATCTGTAAGGAAATCTTGGCAGTGAAAAAGGTACTGAAAAATTTAATTTCCACTTCATCCCATGCCATTTTATGGTGGAAATGGATAACATATCCTTTCCAAAGATTCTTGAACCTAACAAGAAGATATTACTTGATAACCAATTGCCTCATTGGCAAAATTGGTTCTCTCTTTATTAATTCACAGTCCATCATATGAAAGGTCATTATAACTTGCTTACTAATTTTCTGTCTAGATCTAGAAAACCAATTCAATTCCTCTAATCCTTCCAATTATGTATTTTTCCTTTTATATTAGGATCAAAAAAATCCTTCCCTCTAATAACTAGAAATCCTCCACAAAATTAGATGAAATTGCTTTTCTCCTCCACAAAAGCCTTTTTCACTACCTTCATCTTATTCCTACCACCCTCAAAATTCCTCCTCATCCACATAATTTTGATATGTTAACACCCTATCGTACGCTTTACCATATCTATGATACTCTTCCTAAGCCAACTATATGGCATCTCTGGGGTTTGTTTGCCTTCTATGCCTATCCAATTGCTTTATCTCCATTGCATGTTTATAAACATCTCGCCAATCTTGCTAATGAAAGTTCTCTCTTATGGTCATTCTTATAATAGTTCCAACCCATAGCTAAATGGCATATCCAACCAGGACAAATCCTCAACTGTTATCAACTATAGAGCATTCTCCTAGTTTGAATAAAAATATCAGTCTTTCTTCACAATCCACTGTCCTTATAACCTGATTGATAAATGACTATGTCTACGCCATCGATCATTTTCAAATTTGAAAAGCCTCCATTGACTAGCCTAAAGATAAGGAAAACATAATGTGAGATCTATACTATATCATTTTTTAGATCATTTGAACCATCACCCTAAATTCACTAAGCCAACTACTTGTACATCTCTAGGTCCATACCCTACTGACTTTGCCCTTCCAAAGCCTATTTCACTATCTGATGGATATTTGAATTCATTTGATTAATTTGCTCATATGAGATTTAGTGTCATAACAGGTGAATTGCCATGTACACCTAGCTTTGAGCTTAAGAAAAATTTTGAAATTAGAGAAAGCTCAATTGCTCAAACATCCTTACTATTTTCAAGATGCTTAAGATCCTTGGCCTCTAATTTAGACTAATGCAGAAATAATCCATTTCATAAAATAAATGGAAAAGATGGATGATGATATGTCTGCTTTTAATGATGATAGTGGACCTCGATCTTTCTCTACACCACCTTTTTGAAAGATTTCATTTAATCTCTAAGGAATGTTATGGGGACCTAATGTTTCCCAACAATTTTTACTTTTACTATGCCCTTTTGTTTTTTAGTTAACATTGGTATCTTTATTTACAAGTTGTTTATCGTGTTCTCCTTCGCTTAGTCTATAAAAGCAGGACTTCTCTTCTTTGTAGATACACCTGGTTCTATCAATAAGATGAAGAGTGTTTTCTACGTTATGACATTCTTTTAAGTTTTTCTCTCTCCTGAAAGCTTGAGTCTTGAATAATATAAGCAGCAATTGTACAGAAAGACAAGTACGTTCTACACTTACCTTTTTATAAGGATCTTGTGTATTAGAAAGTCTTAAAATATAGATCTTATTTGAAGTCTAAGTTATACAGGAAAAAATTGACCAGTTTAGATTTGTCAAATTAAGCATGCTGGGAGAATTGTTGCTCTAAAAGAAAAGAAGAGTTTGTTTCTCGTCTAGCATATCTGAAATTTAAGTTGCACATATCAATTTCCTTCTAAAATACTTTTTTACTAGTAAAAAATGAAGCATCATTTTATCTTTTTTTTTTAAAATTTTAACTAGGAGTGTTGGCCATCACTACAAATTTTTCCCTATTTGGAGTTTCAACTCATATTTCTTTAATGTGTGAATAGCTCATTAAAGACAAGTAAAGGAACAAGCAAAATCAATTGATTTTGATATCAAGTAATAAACCGCACGAGCTTTTAATGTCAAGCTAACCATAGATTCGGTCAACACAATGGAGCTCTTTATGCAACATTGACAAATAGGATTGAATTGATCTTCATATGAACTTCAACATTGAAATAGAAAGTAAAGATGAGAAGTAAATTAACACATGCAACAAATATGAAATAACTAAACTGAGAGTTTATTAAAATTTTACGGGAAAATGTACATTAAACAAAAAAACAAGGTAAAAGTAATAGCATGTAAGGAACGATCATCTGATTTTATGACTGGGAAAAAAAAAGAATATATTGCTCTTTGGAGCAAAAATTCACTTTCTATCTTCAGTTATCACTGAATTAGTGACCTCCCAATTTAACAACCCCTACTGACCAACAAATCTGAGAAGTGAGAACCAAAGAAGAATCAGAAGAGACAAAGAATGATGAAAATAAAATATAACAGCTTGAATTTTCCTTAGAAAATGTTGATCAACAGAGTCATCATCCATGCAACAAAGAACTTTTAATCAAAATCAACCAACCCTTCCATAGACCCACAACAGCTTCTGTCAACAAAAGGGTGATTAAGTAACTCATCTATAGTTCCTCTGTTTCTCCAATCCTTTTCCAAACACCTCCTCACGAAACTCCTAAACTCTGACGATGAATTTTCCGGCATTTCCAATGTCTCTCCAAAGCATATTGCACACACCAACGCTGCCCAATCAGGTTTCTCTCCCATTCCAATCAACGGATAGTGACCCATCAGACACTCCAAAACCACCACTCCAAGTGACCATACGTCACCGGCGAACCCATCGGAGTTATGATCCCCACCCCACCTCTCAGGATCAAACCTTTCAGGGCTCATGTACGCACATGTTCCCATAAAACGATCGCACCAATCATGCTTGCCCGCCACAACTCTGCTCACTCCGAAATCTGCTATCTTCACGTCACCTCTTGCATTGATCAATAGATTCGAGGGCTTTATGTCGCCATGAACTATCTGCATTCTGTGCAGGTACTGAAGTCCTAGAAGGACGCCACGTGCCACAGCAGAGATAACGTTCTCCGGCATCACTTTACGTAGAAGCAAAATATCGTGGAGCGAACCTCTCTCCATGTGCTCCATCGCAAAGCAAAGATCATCATCACTGTCGAACACTGCATGACACCGAACAATGTAAGGAGAGTCAACACGTTCAAGTATCTCCGCCTCCCGAACGGCCTGTTTCCGGAGGGTGACGGCGTTACGGTCGAACCGGAGAACTTTCAATGCAAAGATTGATGATGTTCGCTTGTGACGTACTTTATAGACAGTTCCACCATTTCCATGTCCGAGAACAGTCAATTTCTCAAGGTCGGAGAGGTCATCAATATCTGGACAACGTGGACTGGTCGTGGCAGGGAAAACCGGAGGACAGTGTGAGGGCCGGTGGCGGAAGTCGGCTGGCGGAATGGGTGGTGGTAAGGAGAGCCGCAGTGCTTGTTGGTGTCTTCTTTCCTTCACCAATGTCATTGACACACAACAGGACACTACCTGAAACACGCTCAAAGGAATTGTAATTGTTAAGAACAAACAAACAACTAATTAAGCAGTCTTCTCTTTAAGAGAATTGTTTCCTTAATTAACTATATATCCTTAGAAAAGAAAACATTCATTTATGCTTGCGATGTGAAAAGAGTATAAAATCGTGTGTTTATACGGTTACATGCAATTGGGGAAGAGACCAAACACGTGCATGCATGGGAAGAGAACAGCCAACAAGTGGCTGTGTGACAAATGACAGCGCCCAAATCCACGGGGCAGGTGAGGTTTTCATGGTGACGTCAGCGCCAATCTCTGGCAAGTGAGTTGAGTTACGTTTTTAAATTCAATTTCCGAAACGACATCTGTCCTCTGGATTTAACAGTTTTTCTTTAATTTTCTGTTTTGGGACTAATAGTTTTATTTTAGTGGTTATCATTAAACATGTGATGTTATGTGAGATTAATATGAGTAGGTTGTGCTGTATATGGACTGATTGTATGTTACACAGACAAACATGTTTGATTATTAACATGTATATTAATTGATACGGACAATGGAACACATTTTAACCCCTTTTGTTGCCTGTAAGATTGTGCCGGCGAGATCTTCATAATTCAGATAATTAAGGATCCAAAATCCGAAATGGAAGGTGAAGCCATGCAACCGCCGGTTTTCATTTTAACTAATTATTTTACATACAATTACGTTTGCTTTGCTTAGCTATTTTCGCGCGCCTGAAAACCCTATTTTTAGCTCATGATCTTTCTTTTTCACGACTAGTAACAGATCTCATTCCTCAGGCGGAGTGCTTAGATCAACTTAATTAAAGGTTTTTAGCCTTGATTTTTCACATTTATATTATTATAAATTTATCCTTACTTTTAACCGTTAGGAAGGAGTAGGTACTTGTCTGAGATTCAATCGAGCCACCTCAACGACATAAAGTGCATATATACAACCGAGTTGGACTCGCTATGTGTTGCTCTTCATAAGTTGAAACTAATAATCATTGTTTAGTAAGATGTCATATAAAGCAAACTTATCATTGATGAATAAAACTGAAGAAATCTAGGATCAATAATGACCGCTGACTATGAATTGTCTATGGCTTCTATATGTATATCTATTTTACTTAGCTAATCATATGCAAATATGACTCTAATTCATCAAACCTGAGACCAGCTACAAGAATTAATAGATTTTGGCGTCAACTGGAGCCCTTGAAAGTAATAGATAGGTTCCTAAGTGTTTCAATCCTACTAATACCCTCACAATGGGAATCGACTATTAATCCTATATCAGCTTTAGAAGTATAGAAAAAATTCCAACATGTTGAAATCCCTCTAAAGTAAAGTAAAGGAATTAACATATGGAAGAGACACAACAAAAGACCATTGAAGCAGGGAGTTTGTTCTTCCTCGGAGAGAACAAGAAATCGTTGGGCTTATGGGAATTGAGAGAGATATTTTAGTTTTTCTTTTCTTTTTTGGGTTTCAACTTGAAGATCATTTATTTTTTATTATACGATCTTCTTCTTCTTAAGTCTTACCCCATACATATATGCATATTATGATACAGTTAATAATAATATTCAACGACGACTCTCTCTTGTTGTAGTTGTCAAAATCTTGGTTTTCTCGGTTCCTAACAATTTGGCAGGTGCATTTTGACTTTGCCTTATCATATTAATTAAAACCTAATGTTTTCGTCCATTATTTTTCTTAAATTAAGAAAATTAACAAGTGTCCCTCCTCAATGGACGGACGGTCATGAGGATTCCTCCTTCAACGTTAAACATCTTCATTATTTGGAATTGGTTCGGCTTTCCTAATTAATTCCTATACTTTAATAAATCATTATTCCCAGGTTATTGGTAACTACTAACTACCTCAGGCCTCTAACTCCAACGGCCATGCAGTTACTGTCATCTTTTCTCTATAGTATACAAAGCTTCATTTTTTTTGGAACGCTAACGATTGCGTTCAGGACATATTATTCAGATTTAATATTAAAACGTCATACAAAAAAGAAGGAAGGCATACCCTCCACTCAATGCTAGACATAGAATTAGCTGCCTTAGTTATGATATGAGCAATTTGATTCGCTAGTTTTCTAACAAACGCAAAAGAGATCGACAATAGCTCATGTAGAAGAGCTTAACAATCCTGAATGATCATTGAAAAATAAGAAGAAAATATATGCATAGATGACAAAAATTGGGTAACGACCTGACAATCCGTTTCCATGCATATGGGGAGAAAAGATAAAGATTTGATTCAGCACAAAGCTTCCCGAAAACAAAGTGCTTTGCCAACTTGTAGATCTCGCCAACTTGTGGATCCCCAAAACAAAGCTTCATTTTGGATCGTTGATACTTGATAGAACTGTGTGAAGACTTAATAATTTGTATTCCACTGCAATTCTAATTCTTTCATAATTAAATATGAAAAGGCATTAAAAATTATTGGCAATTGTGAATTTAATGGTTCTCTCCCCTTGTTCTTATTAGTTTGACAAAGACACATACAGTTAAATTCGAGAATATCTAAGGTTAAGCATATTTCAAAATTGAAAATTTTATATTTTTTAATGTTAAAAACATGGGGAAAATATATATGCCAAGATAGATAGATAATTAGATATGTTTTAAAGGGAAATGTTGCTTCTCCTTTCTCTTCTCATCAAAAATCTTTTTTCTCGGAGGTTTTTGAGTTCTCTTAGTTGTGTCTGTTAGGCTTTAATTCTTCTTTGTTTTCATGTAGTATTTGTTGTCTTCTTTGTTCTTCTTTTTTTGTGCCTTTTGTGTTCTTTGAATTTGGTTTGCTTACATGTCTCGTTTTGTTCATACACTTGATGTACTATAAATACTGTAACTAATACAAATTTGTTTTTGTCGATTTTTGAGTTACAAAATTGATATAACATACTTTGTGCTTAATAATATTGTATCATAGTTTGGTTGTGCATAATATTTACTCTTCTTATATTTTAGGATTTATTACAATTAGTCAACTAATTGCATTAGCTAGTATGATACAAAACTTGGTATGTCAAATTTGATTTACCATTACATTATTTACAATTTAAATTGTATTCACTAATTTAGTAAATGACTTATAATTGTATAGCTACGAAGACAAAAGTTGGATGACTCATCAAAAATAGTCCAGTCAATACGTAGAAGAAGTGAAGATGTTCATAAAATTTGTAAAAGATGAAATGGGTTTAGAATGTGAATTTTGTTGTCTATGTATAAATTGCTTAAATTTTAACAATCAAAGTCAAGATGTGGTATATAATCACTTGCTAATTCGAGGCATAAATAAATTCTATAATCAATGGATTTATCATTATGAAGCTAGTAATGGTAGAAGTTTTGATATTGGTAATGAGAGTGATAATAACAATACTGATGTAGAAGATGGTGATAACAATGCCGACATAAATGATGGAATTTAAGAAATGTTGGAGAATGTGGGGAATTATATAGAGACTATAGATGATAATACTATAATTAAATAAGATAATTTTGAGAAGCTCAAGATGAATTATATCTAGGTGCTTTAATTTCTCATATCTATCTTTTGTTATGAAATTTTTGCACTTAAAGATATATAATAAGTGGAGAAATTTTTTTTTTGCCATGTTGATTGACTTGCTCAAAGATGCATCACCAATTGGTTACAAATTGCCCAAATCTTACTATAAAATGAAAAAAAATTGGGACCTCGGATTATGATGTATATCAATACACGCTTGTAAGTATGATTGTGCTATCTTTTGGAAAGAATTTAAAGAATTTATGGTACATTAAGGTGGAAAATGGATGATGAAAATGAGAAAAGATACTCTATAAATTCTAGCTATTAAAGCACGAATACAAAGGTTGTTTATATCAATGAAAACAACTATAGATATAAGGTGGCATAAACAAAAACATATTAATCATAATTTCATGCGTCATTTAGTAGACTCAAAGGCATAGAAAGAATTTGATGGAAAGTCTTGACAATTTGCAAATAATTTTTGTAATGTTCAACTTGGGTTAGCCTCTGATGGATTTAATCCATTTGGTAATATGAGTACTTCTTATAGCTTGTGGTAGATAATTCTTGCTCCATTCAATTTACTTGTATGGAAGAGCATGAAGGAACCCTTTTTCTTATTTTTCTTTGCTTATTTTAGGGCCAACAACTCTTGATAAAGACATTGATGTATATATGCAACTATGAATTGACGTTTTAAAAGATCTTTAGGAAGTTAGTTTAGAAACTTATGATGCATAAAAGGTGAAAATTTTTAAATGCATGGGATTGTTTTGTGGAATATAAATGATTTTTCAGCCTATGGCAATTTATTTGGATGGAGTACTAAAGGATATATGGCATTCCCTATGTGTAGCTATCAAACTCATTTTATGAGGTTATGAAGAAAAATATATCATATGGAGCATCATCGTTACTTAACACATGGGTATAGATAGCAGAGAAGCAAATTGTTTGACAACAATGTAGAATATAGTGAAGCTCCTTTACATTTGTTAGGAGACGATGTGCTAGATCAAGTATCATATTTGCAAGGGTTTATACTTACCAAACACCCAAGTAATAAAAATCAAAAGCAAACTTTTGTTGACCTCAGTCGAAATAAAAAAGAAACATAAGTTTAGATTTCCCTTATTGGAAGGGATTGTTATTAAGGCATAATCTTAATGTTATGCATATTGAAACAAATATTTATGAAAATATTTTTAGCACTTTGATGGGATAGATGATGGGTCATACATGATTCCACTTACTTGTTACACTATGTCAAAAAGGAGAAATAAAATTCTTATCAGCTTCTTAAAGCAATTAAGATTTTTAGTGGGTATCTGTTACATCAATGCAAATGAGGGAAAAGTTTTGGTCTTGAAGAGCTATGTTTGTCTTATGTTTCTATAATGATTACTTCTGGTTTGAATACATAGGTGCTTATCGAAGGATGTGTCAAAAACTTTGGGAGAAATGGGTAATTTTAAAGCAATTATGAAGTAAGAAATTGAAGTTAAAATAACATGAATAAATGGAAAATGAAATTTCTTTGATTCTTTGTGAGTTTAAAGTTGTTTATTCACCATCATTCTTTGATATTATGGTGCATTTAACAATTCACTTGCACACGAGGAAAAAGTTTATGACCTGATTCAATTTTGATATGGATTCCCGATTGAAAGGTAATTATTTTCAGTTGCATATTTATTATCTTTTGCTATTATTTAGTAGCAAAATGCTAATCTTGTATACTTCTTTTAGGTTTTTGGGCCCCATTAACAATTACTATGTAATAGAGCTCAACTTAAAGGCTCTATTGTAGAGACTTATGTGTCAAATAATTGTTTGACATTTTGTTCTATGTATTTACATGGTATTAATTTAATAGAGAAAAATGTAACCTTGATTTTGATAAAAATGGTGGCTTGTCAATTTTCTCCCAAAAGTAAGACCACTTAGATTAGGAAAATATATTCAGTTAACTAAACATGAACTTGAAATTAGAAATTGCTATAGTTTGAACAATTGTGAGGAAGTCGACTCGTAATAGAGTATGTATATTACTTCTCATACATTAGTTCATATTATAATTTAATATTCAACCTCTCTTTTCTTCAATTTACATTTTAATTAGAGAGCACAAAAGTAGTATTAAAAGCAAAGGTAAAGTTAATATTGAAGAAAGATATAAGATAAACTTCGCGTCATGGTTTATAACCTGAATAAGTTATATGTGTAAAAATAAAAATTAATATTATTGCTAATATTGCAATATTAACTGTAGTGATTTTTCTCTACAGATTATATGGTTACATAACTGTAAATTGTTAAAAACAATAGAATCATTATATGCTTTGGTATTTGGGCCTCATATGTATGATAAAAATATACACATATTGTATTGTTAATGAAGTTAGATTTTACAAAAAAGAATGTGGCAGTGGCCTTAGAAGCTAAAATTATGGGATTATTGTTGAGGGACAACATAAGGATGACTTTATTGACTTTTATGGTGTAATTATCTCTTAAACAATTGAGTTAGAATACATCAAAGGATTGAAAGATTGTTTTTTTAAGTGAAAATGGTTTAATATTAATTATAAAAGGATGAAAAAAAAGTGAATGACAATATTACTAGCATCAATGTTAATTAACCTTAGTATGTGCATTTGTACTTGCAAGTCAAGTAAAGCAAATGTTATATTTCAATGACACTATATTGGGCAACAGTTGGAAAGTTGTGCAGAAGTTTGAACACCAATTTTTATTTATATCTATGAAAGGGAAAATGGTGAAGTGGGTTAAGATAGTGATGAAGTATACCTGTTGGACCCCGAACTTTTATTGGAGAGTTTATTTAGTAAATGAAATTAAATGAGGAATTAGTGGTGTTAAATGTTTATTTAGGTAATGTGAATTGGGAAAATTTCGATGATATTTGAGGTTAATGTATGGAATGAGTGTTTTGGATATGATATGTGCTTTAAGAAAATTTATGAGAAAAAGAA
>JAOTAZ010000005.1:12441516-12453582 GCA_025629785.1 Erythroxylum oxycarpum
ACGAAATTCTTTTAAGAGGGGGAGAAATGTTGAACCCCGAACTTTTCTTGAAATTTTGAAGTGTCAAGTGGCATGAAATGAGGAAATTAGAATAAAAAAGAAAATTAAGAATGTGTATTGTTAGATGAGATTGAGATATATTGAGGTTTCTGTTAAGGTGCGGCCTAAAATGGCGTTCGAAGTTTAAATGAAATTGCTAGTGAATAAATTGCTTTAATGGAGTTAAAACTCAAGAAATAAAGAGAAAAAGTGTGAAAAATTGTAGAATTAAGAAAAGTTTGACTTTTTGTTGATAAAAGTTGACTTTTTAATTTAGGCCAAATTTGAGAAAATGATCTTCATGAAACTTGTAGCTTATGATGAAAGCTTTCAGTCACCATAAAGTTTGATATTTTTCGATATCAGGAGTGAAAATTATGATCAGTCAAAGTTAAGCGTATTTTGCTTTGTTTTGTAAAAATGACCATAAGTGTAAATTTGCGTCTACTCGGCTTTGAGGCCACTTGACGTACGGATTTAGTCTGAATTTGAGTAAGTGGTCTACATAAAAGTTGTAGCTTGTCCGTCAATCTTTCCGACGCTATAAAGTATGCAATTTTTAAGTGTGGGCATTGGAAGATATGAAATTCGAAAGTCAGGATATTGTATAGGATGACAATAATAGGGCAGAATCTATGAATGAAAAATTGGCATATTTATGGGATGAATTTGTCTTTAAGTGCTTCATGAAAGTTTTAGACTATGTTTTTATCTTTCCTTTGATATAAAGTATTCAATTTTTGGACCATGGAATTTGGAGTTATGATTTTTACAAGTTGTTGTACTGTTTAGTATGATCATTAGTGGACAGAAACTTTGAGTGAATTTTTGACTCCCTTAGAGGCCAAATTGATTTTCGAGTTCTTTATGGAAGTTGTAGAACTTCCTTTTATTGTTCCGTCGATATAAAATTTGTCAAATTTGGAGTTCGGGATCAAGAGTTATGATTTTTGGAAAAGTCAGTTTTATCAATAGATTTGAAGTTCTGTTATTTTGCTTCCAATCCGACCCTTTCGCAATCTTTTGTTTATCAATTCTCCGTCCGACATCCGATTGACTTGGTTTTCAAAGCGTTGGATCCTTAAGACAATTAGCTACTTTTTCATGGGGAATTATGATTTTTAGAAGATTAAATGGAAAGAGATTGATTGAATCAAATTCAGAGGATTGGTTAAAGGTTATGAGTGAGATAATTTTCTGAACATAGTTCAGTATTTTGAGCAATTCTTGATCTGCGGAGATCCAATTAAGTTGATTCTTGAGGCAAAATAAAATAGAGGCATGAGGCTACAAGTCATGTGAAGAGATCGAAGTTTAATTTACCCCCTAAGATGTTTAATTTCTGGAGTGAAGTTTGGCGTAAGGTGAAGTTAGATGGGTTTAGCTTGATTTATGAATTTGCTACTGAAATTAAGATGAATAAGAATGGGATTGTATATGAATGAAATTAAGTTCTAATTTTGGTTTTTGAATGAGACGTATTGAAGTGTCTTAGGTTTATAGTGCTGTTTACTTATGTTGGGTTTCCGGATAGGAGGTCCAATGAGTAGTATGGTTGGATGTGATTATATAGAAGTGTATTTTGAACCCTTCGCAGATTTTGGGTTTCGTGAAATACAGCCATTATGCTGCCCAATTTTTGTTAAATTGGGTGAGGCTGGTTTGTATTTTTAGTCATGGATTAAATTGATGAGTTATGAGATATGATTGTTTGAGGATCAATTTTCCAAGTGGGAATTTAAATCGTTTTGTGATGAAGGGAAGGAATAATAAGTTTTTGTTTAAAAGATGAAATATGAAGGAAAATGGAAGAAGCAAATATTTGAGTTTGTGTGTGAATGTTTTCAATGATTGAAAAAAAAATTATACCGATTTCAGCTTTGGATTAGTCTTAGGGTTTCCAACGCGGCACGCGAGAATCTTCTCAAATTTTTCGTTACCCCGGATGTCGGACATTTTTAACGTTTCGATTGGCTTTCGATTAGTTTTACTTCGGAATCCGTTCCTTCGATGTTTCGAATTTCGTTTTCGATTTGTTTCCTCATTTGAATTATCCGATTTTCCGATTCGCTTCGTTTTGTAAATCCCATTCTTCGATTTCAATTATGTTTTTGCTTCCGTGTTATGCTTTCCGAATCTGCTTTTCTGGTTGGGGTCCGATCTCGAGATCGGATCCCAACAGGCGGCATAGATGGTTTTGCGTGATTTAAGGGAATGAAAACAGTAGTGAAAGAAATTTGTCGACCCCGAGCAGTTATCACAAAGATCAACTGAACAGGCGCACCAACTGCAGTCGGACGCGTGGCAAAATCTGAGCCGTACGAATTAGGGTTGTCAGGTATCAGAAGCGGTGTGGCAGTCGAAAAGACACGCATAAAGCAACGCGAAAGGACGCTTCCTTTCAAATTTTGAAAATGCGTCAGAGAACACGTGCCGTAAGTACTGATTAAACCCATCGCTCTGACTAGACATCGATGTCCGATCGGTCGGGCCTATCACGAGCTGTCATGCAGACGAATCACACAAACCTCATGTACTCCATCGGTCCTTCTTCTCGATCGGACTCGATGAGTAGGGGGCTTATGGTTGGGTTGGTCGTGCTAGGCCGAAGACCAACCTTAGAGCGACAAGCGGGCCGATCGGCCCATTCTCAGATGTTGACCTAACTCCTGCAAATATTTACTATATAAGTTCATCACTTCATCATGATGCAGGTACGACTCTAGAACCCTAATACTCTCTCTATTCACAGCCAAAAATCCTACGACAAAAGAACTAACTTAAGCATCGGAGGGGTCGTTCGGTGATCAACCCTCAGTGTGTGCCTTATTGTTTTTGCAGGTATTTCCTAGCTGGAGCTAATTGAACTCATGGATCCAAACAACGGTGCCCAACCTCATCAAAACCAGACCGAACCAGTAGTTATCTTCTAAGTTTCTGTATTTTCTTTGTCTGGATGGTGGGTTTACTCTGTTTCCCTTTTTCTTAATGATTGGTTTATAAAATTAGAAACTTCATATTCCTAATGAATTGGCCTGATGAGACTTTTCTTGGTATTTTGGTTTTTGCTTAGTAGTGCTTGTCAAATGGACGACCCCTTTATGAATGTGTAGTTGAAAAAGTTTTGGGGCTTACTCCTTAAGTTTCTAGAATTTCATGTATTAGAGATTTGGGTGTTATGATGGCTTTCAATTGGTGTCCAGAGGCGCACCTGACGCGATTGGCAGTGATGGGGTTGCTACGCCGGAGAATTATCAAAAAGATCTTGCTTATTTGAAACAAAAGGTCTTTGCTTTCCTTTTTCTTTTTAAATTTAATTCTTGTCTAATGAAAACAAATTGTGAGCTAACCTTGCTTTTCATATAGCTGGAAACAATTGTATGTGCTGATAATTTGGTGATCTGATTCTTTAGGTGGATGCGAGAGCTGACCTGATTATTACTCAACTCTTCTATAATACCGATATGTTTCTAAATTAAATTTGTGAATGACTGCCGTGAAATTGGAATAAAATTCCTTATTGTTCCTGGTATCATGCCCATTAATAAATATAAGGGCTTCTTGCGAATGACTGGGTTTTGCAAGACAAATGAACTTATTCCATAAATTTTACACGGGTCCTTGAAAACCTTAATTGAAGATCCATCTCCAAGTCTCCACCAAACTCCATGAACCAGTATATCCTTTGCAGCAAAAATACTTCGCCAAATAAAACTTGCATTGACTCGATCCTTCGCTTCTAGAAAACTACCTATGGGAAAATATCTCCCTTTAAAAATTTTGCTAGAAGGGAATTCGAAAAAGCAAGAAATCTCTAGGCTTGTTTGTAGAGCATGGCGAGATTGAAACAATAGAGGTCTTGAAAACCTATACCCCCATATTTCTTTGGCACACATAGACGGTCCCAACTCGCCCAATGTATAATCTTCCTATTAGTTGTGCCCGAACCCCACCATAAGGCATTCATCAGTTTTTGTAATTCCTCACATGTGCCTCGGGGAAGAAGGAAGACACTCATACAATATGCAGGTAACGCTTGGGCGACAGTCTTGATGACAACTTCCTTTCCTGGTCTGGATAATAGCTTGTTCTTCCAACTCATGATCCCCTTGCTAAGTTGATCCTTGACAAAAGCAAAAACCTGTTTTTTCTACCTCCCAATTAGCGATGAGAGACCCAAGTATCGTCCATGGTCAAGAGGAGTACTTACTCCTAAGATAGTTTCTACCGCAATCCGATCAGTTAGTGTAGTGTTAGAGCTGAACATAATGTCTAACTTTTGATAATTAACTGCCTGTCCCGACGCTGCTTCATATATAACGAGGATTCTTTTGATAATTTGTCCCTCCCTTGCATTTGCTCGGAAGAAAAGGAAGCTGTCGTCTGTGAAAAAAAGATGGGATACACTAGGACTGCCTGGACAAATGGTGGCTCAATGTATATCTCCTCGTGCCTCATTTCGCCGTAGCAAAGCAGATAACCCTTCAGCACATAAGATGAAAAGATACGGGGACAACGGATCTCCCTGCCTCAGATCTCGTTTAGGAATAATAGGACCAACTTCGGTTCCGTTGAAAGTCACTGAGTGCTAGATTGTGGTAACACATACCATAACAAGCTCCACCCACTTTCTATCGAACCCCAGTTTTAACATAATGAAACGTAAATAATCCCAATCCACTTGATCGTATGCTTTACTAATGTTGATTTTAAGAGCTGCTTCGCCAATTTTTCCCTTGCCTTTGTTTCTCATATAGTGTATAATTTCAAAAGCCACCATGATGTTATCGGTGATGAGCTGCCCTGGGACGAAAGCTGACTACATGGGAAAAATTATTCGAGGCAGGAGGATTTTGAGTTTGTTCGCAATAACCTTGGCTATAATCTTGTAAATCACATTACATAAAGCTATTGGTCGAAGATCTTTCATGCAGCTTGGATTATAATTTTTAGGAATCAACGCGTCATTTAGAGTAGCAGGAAACTCCTGTTTTTCCATCTAGTTACGAAAATTGTTAGACACATCTATCCCCAAAATATGCCAGCATTTTTGAAAAAATGCCGAGTTCAACCTATCCGGCCCAAGCACCTTATTCGGGTGCATGTCGAAGATTGCTCTCCTGAATTCCTCCATATGTAGTGGTGCCAAAAGATAATCATTATCTACTTGATTCACCACTGAATTAATGGAATCAAAATGATGAAAACCTGATCCTCCTGAAACCGAAAATAGTTGGGTAAAATAAGTTAAGATAACGTTACTAATCCCCTCATTATCCGAAACTTACTGACCGTTATCATCAGTGAGCTCAATCAGTTGAACCTTTAACCGTAAACTTTTCTTTCGATCGGTTCAATATTGGATCTGATTTTTAAAACATTGCTTACATCTTGATAAATTCCTAAATATTGCAATTATTAACTAATCAACCGCAAATCAACGTGGAATTGCTAAAAGGCTTACTTTTCAGATTTTTTTTTTTCAAATATCTCCACGTACGGGAAGTTATTTCTCACCACCGAATATTCTTTGGCCATATATCTGTCGGACCAACCACAAACGACAGGAGGAGAAAGGAGAGGTGACCCAAAAGCAAAGAAGCTCAAGTTTGTCCTTCCTTCTTCCTCCCTCCCTCTCCTTCCCCTTCTCTCAAAGCATAAGAAAGGGAAGAGAAAGGGGAAAAGAAGGTAGGCAAAGGTAAAGAGAAAAGACGACAGAAGGCAAATTTTACAATGACAATATCAATAATGGGAAAAAGAGAACGAGAAGTAAATGTTGTCAATGTGAATAGCAAGGTAGGATCTGGGTTTCCTTTGAGTTTTTGGGAGGTCACGGTGGCTTCCACTGTTGTGTTGGGATTTGTGCTGAGCCTTTTGGGTGTTTATCTCACCATGCCTGCTTCAGATTACAGTTTCCTTAAGCTTCCTCGTAACGTTGAAGATCTCCAAGTACTCAGGTATGTTTCTTTTACTTCCTCTTGTTTGAAAGTTTGGATCTTTTACTTCGAATTCCTTCATATTGTTCGACTGATTTGAAAATTTCAGTGTTTGTATGAAAACAGACCTGAATATGTGTCATCGTGTTTATTTCTACAATCAATTGGTGATGAAAATTCTTTTCTTTTTTCAACATTTCTTTCCCCAGAATCCGTATCTTCGAAGTGAGTGAGGTTTTCCCCCTTTCTTGCCCTTGCCAATGCCAATTAATAGACTGAAGGAAACCAAAACGTTTTTCTCTCTGAAATTGAAGATTTTGTCTTCAATTGTAATTATTATTTCATCTACACTCGGATGATTTTGTTTTAGAGTTGTAAATTACAGCAGGCTAGTGCTCTGCATGGTAATCCGGTTGAAGATATACCGCTTTCTTATTGTGGGAAAACTTATCAATGTAGTAGATAATTCTTCAATCCTTATAGTGGCAAATTGTTTTAAGCTTCTTGAGTTAGGAACTTGCCATGTGACATGCAAGTTTGGATTATGTTGTCAAAATTTGACATGATTTTCCAAGTGGAAGATTGAATTTTAGTAACTTGAAATTGGGTCAGAACTTGTATTTCTTGTGAATAATAAAGACAATGCTCGATGCAGGGTGCTTTGATAATAGCAAATGCATGATAATATTTGAGGATGGCGGTACATACAAGAGTAATATTCATGTTAGCGACCTCTGGTGGCATGATAAGTTATGCCTTGACCGGATGCTTGCCAGATTAATAAATGAAGTGGACGGAGGATGATTTGAGTTTTGGTAGTATAACTCATCTTTAGGATAAGCATGGGTACCGTTTAGAACTGAAGAATAGCAGTAGCATAATTTTTGACGTTTGTTTGTACTGTTTTGTAGCAGTCTGATAAAGTTGGTTGATATTCGGCTATGATTGATTAGCATGGTGATAGTGCTTCATGCCTTTTCTGATTTGAGAGAATGGGCTATTGACATATTTGTTAAATTAATGAGTTGGAAATATTGGGTTTTTGGATATTTCGCTCCGGCAGGGTAGTTACCCTAAGCTTCTTTTAAGTTATTCACTGCAGCCCTTCAAATTCCACAATTGTCTACAACTCCATCTTATATTGAAAATGTAATTTGTTGCATTTCATGTAGAGATCACCTTGAGAGCTACACAAGTGACTACACTGCTCAAGTGTTGGTGGGATACTGTGTGGTCTACATATTCATGCAGACTTTCATGATTCCAGGGACGGTTTTTATGTCACTTCTTGCTGGAGCACTCTTTGGAGTATTTAAAGGTGTAGCTTTGGTAGTGTTCACAGCCACCGCTGGTGCTTCTTCTTGCTATTTCCTGTCAAAAGTGATTGGACGACCTCTTGTCTTCTGTCTTTGGCCAGATAAATTGAATTTCCTCCAAGCACAGGTGAGCTTGAATTCGTCTATGTTTGTTAGGAACTAATTGGCATAATGGGACTAATTTCTTATCTTTCACTGTCAGGTTGCCAGAAGAAGAGAACGATTGTTGAACTACATGCTTTTCTTGAGACTAACCCCTACTTTGCCTAATACATTCATAAACCTTGCTTCACCAATAGTTGATGTGCCTTATCATATATTCTTTTTGGCAACCTTGATTGGCCTCATTCCAGCTGCTTACGTCACTGTTAAGGTATTTTACATTTGGACTGGTTATGATTTCATAGTAATGAAATTTGCAATAATCTGCAATAGGCCGTGGGCAAGAATGGATTCAGGTCTTAAGTATATAAGAAGAAATAGAGGGGAGAGATTTTCCAAACTTTTAACATGTTGAGAAGGGATGAGGTTTAGTCATATGTGGTTCATTCCCTATTGAGGGTAGCATTTTAAGCATCCTTTGTCTTTTTAGTAGGTTTTACAAACTCGAAGATATTAATAATGGGGCAGGCTTCGAGTCTGTAAATCGCCAGGAGAACTTGATTGTGCTGATACGTGACAAATGTATTCCAAATGACATGAATAAATATTTTGACTTCTGATATCCATGTATAATGATTGTCTCTTCGTTGAGTAGGCTGGAATAGCACTTGGAGAACTGCAATCAATAAAGGATCTTTATGACTTCAACTCAATTGCTACACTATTTCTTATTGGAATTGTGACTATTACACCAACACTGATGAGCAAGAGTAAATCATAGTGTGCCTATTATGGAAGAATCTAGGCCTTGGAGTGGTGTCAAATGTCTTGTACAGATTAGCATCAAGTAAAGGGAGTATATAGCTGTAACCCTTGTGGCTGACACGGATAAAGCAAGATGACAGTGATGAAGGAACAGGTGCTTGGAGGAGGTGGATCTATGTTTAGGTGTTGGCTGGGGGCTTGTGTCGATTGTGGCGTCGGTGTAACTGTAATGTCAACTAAGACAAACTTGTTTCAAAGATAAATGCATGTTCGTTGTTGTGAGTGTCATTTTAAGAATTCAAGTGAAGCCTCGCTTAAGCACCTCCCTACTTCAGATGTTTCCAAATGTCAAAATTGTTGAAGATGTGTACGTAAAGCAACTTTTATACCGTGATAAACAAAACAGGGAGCAATGTATCCCAGATCTATGCGCTAGTTAGCTTTCTTTTGGCTTTGTTTTATTCCCTTTAAACCAAAAAAAAAAACACCATCTTTTTCTTGGAATCTCCAATCGAAGTTTGCTCGTTTAAGTTAAGTCGTGATTAATTTACACTGAAAGTTGTGAATAGAAATTTAAAATTTCTATTGGTTTTGGGATATTAACCTGGTTTTGGATATTGGTTAATATCCATTAGTGAGTTAGATAATTAAAAAAAAAAGATTATTAAAAAATTATAAACGATTATTTAATTTTTATAAAATTAAATTTAATCCTATTTACTGTTGACAATCCGTACTTCGCCCTCAAAACGGTTCTAAAATTTCTCAGGTATCTTCTGCCGGCGAATACTTGGCTCTTAAACCATAGCTTGCACCGCATTCACAAGTAAAGATGAAATTTCCAAAGCAGGAAAGTTTTCAGACGTCAAGTCATTATCCCCCAGAAACAACAGACTAACCAAACTTCAGTTCTTAGCAATCAAGAAAGTCAAATCAAACATGTAAGAAACAAAGGCCTCGTTACAACTGTTAACTATTAAGACAATGTCTTACCACCTAAAAAGAGACCAAATTTCCCGTTCGTTGACAACGCAACCCAGAGAAAAATGGGAAAGTTCTACTACAGAACTCTTCCACAACAACCATATTCAAGTTCCATCACTTAACACGAAACTACAGCGTACTCAGAAACCCAAACCCAATGTCAAATGAGATATAACTAGGAGAGATAGGCTCAAAACTTATACCTTGAAAATCCCCAAGGATGTAGTTCCGCAATTTACAAGTTTTACCACAATTGTTTTTACCTAATCACGAAGAAAGCAACTGTGTTAGTAATTGTCAACTTTTAGAATTAAAACACAAGTAGAAATATTAAATAAGCAACAAATAAATTAACAATTGAAATTTGATAATACTGTGCAGCACACTCGACTTACGTTTGCGGGTCCCAACCAACTTAATCACTTTCATTAAAGTACAATAATTTTATACGATGCTTTACTCAGATGATACCACTTACTTCTTGATACTATCCACTCATACTCACACCTCATGAAAGTATTTCACTCCTAATAACACGATCATCTCATGCTAACTTCAACAGAAAATTTTCATAACAATGTTTGATAATAAAGATGAGAATGAGACAACTCAAGTGATTAAATCAATAAAAACATAAACAATAAAAAAAGTTGAGATAAAATACTCTCCTAAATATGTAGCTTCATCAATCGAGAGTATGAGAAGTTATCCACTAAAAATTATGCTGTGAACTATCGATTTAATAACTGAAGTAATCCATGCACAGCAACCACAAAATTCATCAAATGAATATATGTTTTATCATCAAAAGTTCACAAAAACACAACAGCCCAATTGATCAAATTTACTGCACGTTTTTCCACACAAAAACGATTAAGCAATAGTCCAATTATTCACCATATATGCAGAAGCGCAACTGCCAAGAATAGCTCAACAAAGCATGTAATTACTAATACAAAAACAAACAAATGCAACTGCACAAATCGATTAACTTTTTGTCTATTTTTCCCTCACAAAAACAATAACTTAGCTCCCCAGAAAATTCATGCAACCAATGGAGATAACGCAGTTGTCCAAGATGGATAAGATTACTGAAAAATCCAGCTACCTTAGATAATACAAATTACCAAAATAGGCTGCCAAATATAACTCGAAAATCACCAAAAATTTACACACTATCTTCATTAAGATATGATGATTTTATCACAAATAAATCCTATCATTACTAACATTTTATCCTTCATGTAATCTTATCTTCAAGAGTCCCATATAAGGTAGATTACCTATCATAATAATATTCCAAATATATCCAACTATATCCAATTACAATAATGCCCAAAATAATTAATAAGATATCTTAACAATCTTTCCCTTTTTGACATTATTTGTCATATATAAGATCTCTCCTTAATAAGATAATTGGACACTCCCCCTTAATTGAACATCAAGTTCCAACTAACATCAAGTTCAATATAAGTATATAATACCTAAAGAAACAATAATCCCAAATAAATAATTATCCAATCATCCAAGTTTCTTCCCCTTGGGACAAAATGATGTCAAAAACAAAGAATGCATTTAATGCTATCAATATCAGTGAATAAGGAGGCATAAAAATTAGCAGTAGGTGCAATTAAAGAATCATAAGCATGTAGTGCAATAGTAGAATGTAGCACCCCACTCTCGCAAGACACGTACCTACTATATCGAAATTTCACTAAATCTCCTCTTATTACTCCAAGGATGGGACCATCGCCTGAATTTCTTCGATGACTCCTCAGCCTCTCCCTCCAACACTCCCCGGCCATTGTTTTTTCCCTAGCTACCTCCTATGTCCATCTCCCTCCCTCCTCCTCCCTTGTTGTCTGCTTCCTCTCTTAGCCTGCTCTCTAATCACTCTCAGATTTGCAACTCCATTCTCAGTTTGTAGTCAGCTCTTCCATTCTTCAGCCTGCCCATTCCCTGTTGCTTTGCTTCCTTTCTCCAATCTTCAGCCTTTCCCATTCTTTTCTGCTCTGCTTCCTCTTCTTCACCTTTCCCAGATCTGCTTTGCTCCTTCCCTGGCTACCCTTTCTGAATCTCTTCTCATCCTTCTTTTCTGACCTGCACCTCTCCTTGCTCAACCCTGCTTTCTGTATCTCAACCCTGCTTTCAGGTTTTTTCTGCCCTCCACTGCATTCAGTTTTTCAAAATCTCAACCCTTTCTCTCTACCCTCCATCGGGTCCCCCTCTCTCTGCATTCAGGTCCAGTTGGCTTCCTTGCTCCAGCTCTGGCCTGCAATAAAACATCATGCCAATCATATCGAACTCAGATTTTCCCCCTCTGTTATCCACAATTCAAAACCCTATCCCTCTTCCTAACCCTAATCCTCACCCAAACCTCCCCATTCAGGCTGAACCTAAGAGTTTTGCAGCTGCTACTGCAGTAGATAACAAAGCAGATGGGCTCAAGAGAACTTGGAAACAGGTAGTGGGTGATGGATCAGACTCCCAATTGGAGTACTGCCCTCCAGTGGAGGTTGAAGGTAAGCTGATGGTTGCTCCCAGTATTGACATTCTTCAACAAGGAGATAAATCTTGGGAAGCTACCCTAGTTGGATTCTTTATGGAGAAAAGACCTGCCTTTCCCATGATTCAAGCTTGGGCAGTTAGGAATTGGAAAGGAAGAGGGCTCTTGGAGGTTATGTTATCCGAAAAGGATAACATTATTTTCACTTTTTCTTCCAAATCTGAAGCTTTAAAGGTATTAGAAGAAGGTCTTTGGCATATTTCCCAGCTTCCTCTTTTCCTACAAAGCTGGCATCCTGGAATGGAATTGGAGAAAATTAGAAGAAAGAGTATTCCTCCATGGGTAAATATTCACAATATTCCTTTAGAATATTGGACCACTAAGGGGCTGAGTATGTTGGCAAGCTATTTAGGCA
>JAOTAZ010000005.1:12486718-12499709 GCA_025629785.1 Erythroxylum oxycarpum
TAAATTTGAATAATTATTATTACAAATTATGTAATAATATTAATAATAATATATTTCAATAATAATAAATACAAATTGTCTAATTAATAATAATAATACAAACTATTGAATAACAAACCATTCATAATAAAAATACCATTGAATTACATCTTTCTAATCGTATTAAAGACTAGGGGCATATTCGTCATTTGCACTATTTTCTGTCTTTGTCCTCTACAACCAAACACAGCTATCCTGGAGACGGAGATAAGATTCTCTGTTCTGTCCACCATAAACCAAACAGCTCTCTGTCTCTAATTTCTGTTCCGTTTCGTCTCCAGCTATCGGAGACGCTAACCAAACGCAGCGTTAGTGCTTCTTTTGGTTCTTATTTGACGTAGGGTAGATAATTTCTCTCCAAACACTTTGTTCTCCCCTTTTATTTTTATCAATCATTCAAATTTTTAATTTTTCAAAAAATAAATAAATGATCGATTTAGGGTTATGTGTATATATTACAGTACTCTTGTGTATTTTAGAGCAATTATATCATTTGATTTAATTTTACTAAATAAAAATTGATAGGTATTTTAATTTTCTTATACATATTCTAAATACTAACTAATAAATAGAGAAATTTTATATGTTAAATATACATTAGTAGTAACTATATAAATAAATATGTAATATTAGTAAATACCCTTTAGTAAATAGATAACTAGAATTATAGCAATAATTTCAAATGTTGCACATATAAGATTTTATTACAATCTTTTTTAATTGTATTCGCTTTTTTTATATGTAGTAACAAATTAATATTGTCGTTTGCCTTTTAATATTAATAAAGGCAATATTTTAAAAATTATTACTTTATATTAATTTTTAATAATATTTTTTTAAAACTGTTACAGACCTAAATCATTTTTTTGTCGTACTGCACATCTTCCAATTCTCCTATTTTGAAAATCTTTCCAGAAATCTGTCATGAGATATTGTATCCATGCATCATTCTTCCTAGCCTTCTGACAGCAACAAAATGTAATTGGGAGAAGCTTAAGGGATAGATTTTGGTCCTTATGACATAAACCATTATCCATATTTTTGAACATTCCAAGCTATTACCCATATTTGATAACGGAATAGTGACATGGTTAGACGTTTAATTGTAGGAAAAGTTATTAGTGTTAGTTTATGCCCTACAGTCAATCGCTTTGGTTGTAGTTTAGTGACAAATCATTTAAAGTCATTCTTTATCTGGTGCATGTTTAGATGTATATGATAAAGTCCATGGAATAATTGTACATTGCAAATAAAATTATAATGAGATTATAATTATGATATTTATATTGCATTTATGTATTATTCATAAATGTTCCTAGTCATTGTTCAATTAAGATTAGACATTAATAGAACGTAAAAAGACTAGCACATGTTTTATTTTTCTTTACGAAGGAAGTAGTCGATCTCATAGGCTAAAGTATAAAGATACTTAAACAAACATATAAGTGCTTGCTAAAGAACAAGTTCACTGAACAAACCTGATATGAGAAATCCATTTGGAACATTACTTGTATGTCCAGAGAATTTTCATTGTGATGACTGCATAAGTGATCCTTTGACTTGATTTCATTAAAGTTATCTTATATTGGGATTGCTATATTTTGATATTACTTATGATCTATTTAATCATAGGTTGTTTAATCAGTAGTCATTGAATGTAGCATGAACTATATGAAGATAATTGAGTGATCAAGATAAGATTCATCACCCTAAAGTAATGAGGGAGAATGTTCCATTGTTCTCGATTAGTATTGATTCGGGAAATCCTTGGCTAAGATAAAATGACGCTTTGTAAATAGTTTACAAATATCATTAATTGAGTCAATAGTTAATGGAAGAGAACTAATATGATTAGGCTCCAAATATAGTAGACATTAATTTCATACTCTATGTCTAATCGGAACATTGTATGATAAAATGAATGAATTATACGAAAAATTATGCACAGAAAGGTTAGACAAATCCACTTTAACATTCTTAAATATTTGGGTGGCCATGATACGTCGCTAGACGCTAATCTTAATCTATGATTATAAATTGTTTAATTGGAGAATTAAAGATAAATTAAAAGGATTTTATAATCATTGCCAACATATTTGAGAACCTAATGGGTCTCACATATAGAATGGGTTAAAGAAAACAAAGTTAATTTAATCAAGTTGGACTTGATTGTAAAGTTTAAGAAATTTTGTGATTAAATATAAAATATTTAATAAATAAGGATCAATATAATATATTGAATCTTATATGGACATAATTGATATTTAATTAGAATTATTTTTAATTTTAATTAAAGTTTAATTGAAATTAGAATTCAATTTTAATTAAATTACTAAAATGTTCAAAGCTTATTATAAATAGGCTTAAGCTCTATGAAGTTAGTACTTCTTGCTTAACCCTTTTAGTAAGAATTACAGAGTTTTCTCAACCTGTTCTGTGGATACCATTAGAAGACACTTATGCGGCTGCGATGGTTGAGACAGATCGATTTTAGGAACAGGAAGAAGGATACTACAAGACAAAGATCAAGCTTCGTAGTAAGGTACTAATTAAGTTTCAGCTTTATTATGATTTGTATTAATCATTTTATAGAATTAAATAGATCTTAGTTTTCATAAAATCAAAAATCACGTAAAAGTTTCGTAATTATTTCGCTGAATTTCAACCCGTTCCCAACAATTGGATAGATGCTCAAACTTATTGTTAGATGAGTTAATATTGACTTGGTGAGTCTCACGCTCAGCCATAAATAATCACTTGCATGGAAATTTTGAAGCTTCAAATCTGCAATCTTAATCCGTGTAACCAATAGTAGAACTGGATGAATTCAAACAAAAGATACTATTATCTTCCGGCGAGAAATCAATTGAATTCCGATTGTATTAATTATGACATAATTGCAAGCTGGTTTTGTCATTTTTAGGAGGATACGTACATTTCACCCGATCGTGTAAGAGCAAATTGGTAGGACAAAAGGACACATGCAACGCAATGCAAGCAAGTTAACTTGGCAGCGTTAAACCGAGTGTGTTTTGTCTTAAAAGAATCTCCAGACTTGGAATCAATGACATTGACGACGTCATTGGTTTGTAAAAATAGTAGGAGAAAGCAGTTTGGGAAGGCTGAATTATTATATGGTTCAGACAAAGCTCCTCTCTCCTCTTCCTTCTCAGAATGACTCGCTCAATGAGCATTACTTGTACCATCGACAATAACAAGCCTCTCCACCTCAGCTTTCCAAATTAAGCCAACCCTATCATGCCCTTGTCCCCCATTCAACTGCCTCCTCCTCCTTGTTTCTCTCTTCCTAATGAACTTCGCTAAACATTAAACTTTTCATCGTCCAAATCTCATGTTTTATTTTCTTTTCTAGCTTCCTAACCATTTTCAAGTCCATGCAAAAAGCTGAGGCCGGGAAAACTCTGATCTCCGGCCACCAAATTAGTCTGCCTCTGTTCGTTCAATGTCGTCCAGTTCTTCTTTAGCTCCACAAGCATCAAATTTTTCGACCCCTTCATTAACTATAGTCCTTACAACAATATTGGTTGTCTGTTTCTTTATAGGTTTCTTCTCCATATACTTCTGTAGATGTTTCATGGACAGCATCATGAGAACTTGGCATCTCCGGCGAACCCCTTCAGGAAATCTTGTAAATGCAGCTAATTTTCCGGTGAATCAGGGACTTGATCCTGCACTGGTACAACTTTTTCCAACGTTTACTTACTCGAGTGTCAAAGACGTTGGACGTGACAAATATGGGCTTGAATGTGCGATTTGCCTGGCAGAGTTTACGGACGATGATTTACTACGTCTGATAACTGTTTGCTACCATGTTTTTCACCAAGAATGCATTGATCTTTGGCTTGGATCCCACAAAACTTGTCCGGTTTGTAGAGGAGATCTTGACTTGCCGAAAGGGACACTGGAAAAGACTCTAACAGCGGACCAGAACAGTGACAACCATGATGGTGATGAGAGCAATGATGGAGCAATAGAGAATTCTGTTTGCATTGCCATTCAAGAAGAAAGAGGTAGTAACGGGGAAGGATTACCTCCGGGTGATGTGGAGGAGAATGATACAAATGGAGTGTTTGGAAGGTCACACTCGACAGGACACTCAATAGTTGAAGGAAGAGGAGAGGAGGATAGGCACACTTTGAGGTTACAAGAACACGTGAGGGTAAAGATCGCAAGCAGACATGGTGCTGTGAGAAGTTGTACTACATTTGGAGAGTTCTCAAGCCCCAAAAGTAGTGGCTTAATAGCCGCGGTATGAGGGGTGTTGCCTATGCATATTCCAACACACTTTTTTATGTTTTATTATACGTTACCATTTGGTTTTTGGATTATGCTTTGCTTTTCAACATTTTATTAGGCCAGCTTTAAACAGTTGATGTGGCCTGAAGCTAAGGACTAGAAGAATTTCTTCTTAAAGTAAGTAATCAAGAAGGTCTACATGCTTAACTTAATGTTGGCTGAAATCGCACATGCACAGGCATTTACACACACATAGGATTAAAGAAAATCCAAATTATAAGCCTACCCTTTATTTTTTAAAAAACTAATTGGTCACATTTATCTGCCTGCCTGCCTGCAAGTGCAATGCAATGCCTGATATTAGAAACATGCCTACCTATACATATTACTAATTAACCATCTTTAGTCCCAACTTTGCATCCTCACAATTCTTGATGTGAGGAGGAAGGTTACTTGGATTATAATTTGGAAACAATAACAAGCATGGCTCCGAAGATGCGGAGGGTCGACAAGGCGGATTAGGGACACTGTGTCTACCAGGCAATTCTAGGATCCAGGACTTTACACCTGCTAGACCTTGAGCCACATAACCAAATGTTGACCAAGCGCTGGTCACCAGCACATCATTTAAACTCAGTATGTAAATATCAGCCCATGCCTTGAGATTGTGTACATTGTCACCCAATTTTTGCTTCTCCTCGTGGCTTGGTTGGTGAACCGCAATCACCTCTCCGGTCACTGTTGGGTTCATCAGGTACATGTTCTTTATCTCTTGGTAGAAAACCGGGTACAGAGATGCGATAGTGATGGCCTTTGATGTCTGATTTTTGGGTGGGGAAGCTATGCACCTGTTGTATTCTGCTTTAGGCAGCAGATTTGCTCCTTGAGTGCAGGACAATATCTGCTTCAGGACAAGGTGAAAAGGACTTTGTTTTGTACCAAAAATTCTCACCTGTATGCCAATTCTCTGGTCTGCTCTTTCCATGTAAGCTTGATAGAATCTGCTAATCAAACCCCATGCTCGATTTGACGGGTGGAAAAGATAACGAGACAAGTGATGGAAAACAGAAGCTTTGTCTGGGAAGAATCTGTTGAGTTCTGGCTCCAAAGATTTCATCATGAACTGAGCAGGGACATGGTACTGGTCTGATTTGAGAGCAAGCCAAGGGAATCCTTGGAGATAAGTTTGAGTTTCTTCCCGGAAAAACAAGTAATAAGGTCCAACACCATCTTCATAAACTAGGTTGATGTACAGAAATGAAGGTAGGTCCTTCACTGAAATGCTGCTGTTCCCATCAAACTTCTTTATATCAAACATGTCAAATTGCTTGTTCAGAGGAAAGTCTTCTGGTAACAACCAAGATGTGTTAGGAAATGGCTCACAAAACAGATTGGCTATGTCATCTCCATGTTTAACTAGTAGAACCCGGTTTGTGAGGAGGGCATAATTGAACAACGAAGCCATGCTTATTATCATGTTCCCCAAGCCACCGGAACCTATCCAGACAACGTATTTACAGTCTGTGTTACTAATACTGTCAAGTGGTCTTGAATTTAGCCATCGGATACTTCTGTTGTAGGCTTCGGTAAAAGGTCCGCATCGTCTGTGACGATCTTCGTAATGACGTAGCTTAGCAATAAGGTATTTAGAAGGTAAATGTGGTGAAGATTTGCGATACATGTATGTTTGATGCCTGCTTAGGCATGATTCTTCATCGTTTCCTGGAGCAAGTAAACCACCAAGCCGTTTCCTTACCTCCAGGTCTTCTCCTGAATCTCAGAAATTCCAAAATGTCTAATCACATTGGGCTGGAGTTATTATGCTTTCATTAAGTATGGATGTCCGGATTGTCACTTGGCAGACATTCAGACTATTCCACAACTTTGATTCCAATTTTAATAGCTAATAGTAATAAATGGAGTTAACTGTAGCGTGGTTTAATTTCTTCTTCAGTAATTTAATAAATTTTTATAAGTATCATATCACAATTAAATCATTAAACTATAATCTAAAATATCATATTTAAGCATAAATAGTAAACTTCTCTTCGACTTGAATTGAACCAAGCGTAAGGCAAAGATCACATATTTTTCAAACTTCATCTAGACTATATTCCATGATCAGCTCTGCATCACCGTAAGATTTTGGTGGAAAATAAAAGATCTACATCATAATAAGATAGGGAGACTGAAATCGATTAAAAAAAAAGGTATAAACCGAATTGAATTACTCATAAAAGAATACCAACAGTGTAACTTAAAAGAAAGAGATAAATAACAATATTCTAACGTAGAGATGTAAAACAATCTTGATTCTTACCACCAAAATGATAAATTAAATTGTGATTGAAAAGCTTTAAAATTATCAAAATGTCACAATTTTTAATAGAAAATGTGATGTATCTTCAAAGCTAGCGGAGTATGTATCCAAGTTTATGGTGAAAGCATTACGATAAAAAATGTGATTAATCCGTCAACATTTAGATTAGACAATTATACTTGGCCAAATATCATGTTATGAAATTAAAGTTTAGTTTTCTATATTGATGTTACTTACCACCAACTAGAGAGGCAACTCCTTCAACTTTCAGTCTCATTGACATGTCTTTGGCACATCCTTGAATTGGATTAGACTTCATGGTTGGGAAAGTGATGGAGACCAAATGTGAAAGAGTCAATGCTATTACAAACCCAACAGTCAGTATTGTGAGCCTGAGGCACCAGATTCTATCATGCATGCACAGCTTTGTTGTTCTGACAATAGACCTTGCCATGTCATTAGTTATGCATGCAGAATCTTAAATTTCTACCAAATCTCAATGCACCATTAGCCCAATACAATATATAGCAAACGCAGAGAATATGTATGTAGAAGTTGAATGGAAATAGAGATTGGGTTTATTTCGCTGCAATCCTCAAGATCGCAAGAGAAGTATTGATTGATGCGGCTAGGTGCTTTATTGGAATTTGGATTGAATACTAATTTTCCAATTAAAGCAACTTGAAAAAGATAATTAGCTACAAAATTTATCATGAGTAAAACACAAGGATACCATCAGTTTCTTGCAGCATTAATGTCAATTCTGGATTAATTCCCAGAAACGCCAATCCAAAGTGATGTTTAGTTCGGTTAGTATTGCAGATATCGGTTATCTCTCTACTAATACTTTGTCTTTTCTATCTCAATTAATTTCTTAATTATAGTAAGAGAAGGTCCAAACATTAATGAAGGCTCAAAGTTAACAGCTTTGCGTCTCATTTTCCTGCAATACATAGCCCATCTATTTAAGATTAAAGCTTAATAAAGTTTTCAAAGCATGACATCTATTCTATATCATAACTTAAGCTAAAATAGACATTAATAAGCTATATCAGGCTGATAAAATAAGAACTTACTAATGTATACATTAAACCACAATTCACATAACATTGAGACATATTACCTTAAATTAGCAACATACGTATTTACAGAGCATCAATATAACTCTATACTCGATGCATAACTTCTTGTTTAACTTGATGCATAACTTCACAGATAAAAGAAACTTGGAAGATCCACTTACAGCTATATGTTTGCTTTGTTTATCCATCGAGTGCAAAAGGAAGCTGAAGCATTTAGACCTCCCTCCGTCTTAACCTGCATCAAATCAAAGGAATACTCCTGCATGTTTCAGCCTGCAAAATCATATGAAGCTTACTTGGCTCAGGATCGTCTCTGCATCTTGAAGCTAAGAGGAAAGTAATTGATAAATTTCATAAGTGACGTTAAATAGACTTTTCAGCAACCATTCCAAGATGAATAGCCAAATGAAACGTGCGTGAAAAAGGAAGCAACCATTCCAAGATGAATGACTTGCATTTAGTTCAGATTCATGTTAAAGCATACTACCTAATTGATATTTCTAAATCTTTTCACAAGAATTATTCAACAGATGAATGAATAGTATTAAGATGTGAAAGAGTAAAGCACATTGATTTAGAAGAATGTCACGTTGACTGAGGCAGGGCAGAGCTCGGTAGCCACTTCATGTATGATCAACTGACCCCACTTACATTTCAACTTCAAGTTAACGCTTCATATAATATATAAACACACTACAATTAATGTACTCCACTCCAGTTAAAAAACCAACTGAAAAACCATACTGCCTTTACCTTTAAAACCTTTAAAGGGAAAAACAATATAGTTCTAACAGTACCTCTCACGAAGGGACAGAATCATTGTAGTTTCTTCAACCTTCGTGTTTCCCTGCACAATAAACAAACAAAACATTATCCCACATAAGACTTGAGTATTTCAGCAACTTCGCAGCACCACCCAATGAGAAAGCCAAAATAGTCTTAGTTGCAGCATTCAAAATAGGTAAAACAGTGGGCATACACAAGTAACCAGTATCGAATCACCAAAAGGCCAAAACCTTGATTTCTTCACAAACCATTAGCATTACAAAAATAAAAAAATTTAAGCACCATTTTAGGGCCAAAAAGGTCATCCTCGTCATCCTCTAGATCTCCAAAGGACATCTTAATGCCTAATTCCCAAGCGGAACAGAAGAAAAATCAATAGCAAAAAAAAGCAGAATTACAAAATGAGAGAGACTTGTCATTTGATTATTGAGAAAACAGTGAATAGAAGTAAAAACCAAGACGCCTAGAACTGTGACCGCTAGAAAAATCTCCCCAAAATCATCGTCCTGACAAATCAAATTGGTAATGAAAAACCCTAACATCGTAAGATAAAAGAAACAAGGTTGGATATTTTTTATTTTTCACTATCATAAAAATAAAAGAAAGGAAGAACAGAGAAATAAGTAAACAAAATTAGATTACCGTAAAACCTAATTCCTTCTCCAAGCTTTGGAGGAGAAACCAAAAATCCTCCCTTCTTTTAGTCCCCACAACCAACAGTTGCCCTTACTTTCTTGTGCTTGAAACAGAGTCATCTCTGATAGAGCAATGGGGTGTGTCTCTTCCAATTTGCTAAGCAACGACGACAAATTTACTCAACTTAGGAGCACCGCACTCGGCCTTGAAATCATTGACTCTTGGGAGCTCATGTTTGGTCTCGACACGGACAGCTTCCGCTTCTCCCCCGCTATCACGAGATGTCAAAATGCTAACAAAGAAAACTCAAATCCTAATCTCCCTACCATTCCTAAAAGCTTAAATGGGTTTGGTGCTCCCAAGCATGCGAAAGAGAGAGCTTGTTGGCTGGACAAATTCGAGAGATTATGCCCACCAAATGGGGGGAACAGGGTACGTAGTATGCGAGAGAGATTTATCAATGGATCGTGGGTTTAGGGAGGAGTTGAGGGAGCTGACGAGAGGAAAATAGAGAGATCTAGTGCTGCCGCTTTAGAATCTTTTTTGGACTTTTTTAAAAACATCACAAAAATTTTAGGCAATTTGTGACGTTTTTTTTTTAAAACATCACAAATTTTATTGATTTGTTGTAGTGACTTCCCACCTTTGGCCTCATCCGGTAGTATGATTGTATCCTCTCCTCTAGAGTTGCTCAGAGTAGGAGCCTCAAAATGAAAATCAACTTTGTTAAGTTTTTCATTAACAAAAGAGTAGCTTACCCAGTTATGAAGCAACGGACGATGGCCAATTGGAAAAACCTTGGTTTATAGAGTTGCTCATCAATAACAACAATGTTTTTCTCTTCAAATTCTCCAACTCAAAAGATGTGAGAAAGGTGTTTCAATTAGGGCCTTGGCACATTCACAACAAAACTCTCTTGTTACAGGTTTGAAAATCGGGTATGAAAAAGGAAGATATTAAGCAGGATTATATCCCAATTTGGATTAGCATCCATGGGGTTCCATTAGAATACTAGAGTACGATCGGACTTAGTTATATCACAGGTTTCATTGGCAAGCCTATCTGCACGGACCAGGCTATAGCTGAGGTAAGGAGAGTTCAATTTTCTTGAATATGTGTCTTAGTTACATCCATATCAAATTTACTAGAAAAACATTCCAATTATTCAGCTGGATGAAAGCATGGAACTATTTGAAGATTAAGTCAAAGTCACATATGCATGGATGCCGCAAAGTGTTGTGAAGAGAACTTGTAACCTACGGGTAGATTATTCAAAATAGGAGGATATGAAGAATTTTTAGGTCTTAATATTGAGGAAAATATATAAGAAAATACTATATTGCAATCTCCTACTCGACCTCAACAATCAAATGAAAATGAAGATTTTTCAAGCAACAATATAGAAAGTCAATAAGAAACTACATCCTCCTCGGATGATGGAATTCAGAGTGAGCTCCAAAATAATACACAGAACACTCCACACATGAACCCCAATCTGGAAGTTGATTTTGAACCTATGGTGAAAGGAGAACAAGTAGAAAGAAAAAATGTCCTAGTTAGGGACTCTCAAGCATGAATATTATAGCTTGGAATGTCAAAAGGGTTAATGCTCCTCACAAAAAGCTTTTGCTAAGGAATTTAGTGGACCAGAATAAAGCCTCGGTTGCAGCTTTTTGGAGACACGCATAAAAATCCAAAACTGTAAGCTTCTTCTTTTTTTGGCCCAACACTAGAGTTTGATTTCCAACCACACTCACCACCCAAATGACAGAATAATGATAGTTCACAATACTCTAGAAGTCACTGCTAATGCCACCCTTATCTCAAACCAAGTAATCCATCTTGAAGTGGTTAAGAAGGATTTGGGTAAGACTGTCTACATCTCCTTTCTTTACGTGCACAACAATGCTTACCAAAGATCAGAACTTTGGTCCTAGTTGAAAGCTCTGTCAGCAACAATTTATCAACCATGGTGTTTATTTGGTGACTTTAATTCTTTCTTAAATCCTTAGGAAGCACGAGGGATCAGGTCTGTGGGAACCCCCTGTACTGAATTGAGACAATGCATCTTGCACATTCAAGCTATAGACTTATCGGGGTGGGGGGCAACTTTTATACATGATGCAATAAGCAAAATGGGAAAAACTCTATTTAAAAAACTACACAACTTTCACCTCTCCTAGCCTTTCGGACCATTCAGCCTTAATAACTCACCTGGTCATCGAGATAACCTTCCACCTTTTAGATTTAACAATTTTCTAGCCGACCTTGCTTAATTTAAACCTTGCATGCAATTTATACTTTCTAAGAAACTTGCTCTCATTAAACAGGAAATGAAACAACTATTTAAGTCAAATGTGGGCAATATACACCATTATCTGAACACAGCCAAATGTGCACTTGAAAAGGTTGAGGATGAACTCCAAACTAATCCCCATTCTCCTAGTTTGTAGAATTGAGAAAAAATGCCATGCAATATGTAACATCCTACTACCATAGAATATATACCCAAACATCCAGAGGACATTCAAGAACATATCCTATGATAATGGTATGTTAGAGCAAACATAATCTCTTAAATGGCATTATAAAGAATACACAATACTTGAAACCTCAACACTTCATCTCATTCATTCACAAAGTTTACATTATAGTCATTAAAACAAATATTTACATTACCAAACATGAGAAAGTTTACAATCCTTTATACAAAATTTGTATATGTCAAAGAAACTACAAAATACAATCTATAACTCGTCCGATGTCAGCTGAGAGACCTTTGATCCATATCTTAAACTAAAATGTTCCTCTAGAAAATCTTAGGAACTTGGTCTCTTGACTCGTACCTGAAAAGCCACATTGCAATTTTTGATGAGTTTTTCGAACTCAATGAGTGAACCATCATTAATGATCTCACTCAAGTCAATTACACAAATATCACATTACCAACCAATTTCGCAAACATTTTCTATCTCAATAAGACATAATGAATGTCACATATCTCACATACATTCTTTTAGAACATGTATAATACAATCAATCACAATATCGTGGCATATCACTTTCTTATTACAATTTCAGAAAAGGTTTCATAATCATAAATATGCAAATGCAGATGCACACGAAACTCCAAATTCGTTATTATTTATTGTGATCGAGCGCCTTTTAGATACAGATACAGATACTGGCCCATTGGCTTCAGTCAGATACAAAAATCACGGAACAAAGCTCTACGTGCAGAATTCTGAGCTTAAAGCTCTTTGAGACTGGCTACTTTAATCACAAAGTCTTTATCTGAACATGCATTTTATGAAATGAATCAAATAACATAATATTCCATCAAAACACTTGCTTATGATGCATAGACAAAATCTCAAATTCATCGGACCTCAGTCCAGCATTCAACTTTCGTTGAGTATTCAGAAATCAGTTAGAACTCAAATGCAAACAGATACTTCCAATACATTCCCAAATAACAAACTCCTCGGACTATTAATGTCTGGAATGATCATGATCAAGTCATTATCAGTTCAATAAATGGGAATTAAATAGAAACAAAATCAATCCTAGTGAAATCATCTAGGTTGACTTACATTACTCTTCAACTTATGCTATTGCCTGGATAGTCCGGCAATGTTTGTATGACGTCTGACTTGAGCATCTAAAATCATACAATTCATACATAATTCACATTACAAAGTCAATCAATCAAATACTTATTCATTTGTGCGCATATATTCATATGTCATGTTCAATGCATGCCCAATGACTATCCCAATTATGTTTCCTTAAAAATAATTCATAATCATTCACATATTGTCACTTGGATATGTCTTGTTTGCATTTAGATTAATACCTTAAGTAGACTTGA
>JAOTAZ010000005.1:12535904-12546877 GCA_025629785.1 Erythroxylum oxycarpum
GATGAACCAGAGTTGGAGAGTATGATCTTTGCTGATGAAAGCAATGCCAATGTTTGAGAGTAAAGTGATTAGAGGGTGGATACTTTAGTTAGATTTTTTTGTTGAAAATACCCATGTCAATGACTAATTCTACTTTTGGATATTGTGGACAAATTGCTTAATAAAATATATGTTCCATGTTTTTTTAGATTCTGAATTTTTGGAAGTCTTGAAATATGAATTCTGAATTTTTTTCATAATTCTAAATTTTATAATATATATATATACACGCCGTGTCCGTGTCCACCAAATTTTAGAAATTGGTGTGTCCCCGTGTCCGTGTCCGTGTCGTGTCCCGTGTCCGTGTCCGTATCTGTGCTTCTTAGGTTCTCACTATTTGGAGACACCAGTAGGAATTGGACTAGACAACTTTTTGTTACTTATTTCCAATCTTGACAAATTCAAAGACAATGTGATTGGAAGTGTTCGCAAAATGAGTTGTGATATTGGTGGCAGCCCAAAAAAGTTATTGTTGTTAAAGGTGAACTATATGTAGAGTAGAACAATTTCCGAGATCTGAGGCACCTCTTCAGTAAGATTGTTATCAAAAGCAACTACACCTTGTAAAACACCTTCGACACAAAGTTTTTTAGACAGCTGAATATATTTGCTGCACCATACATTATTTTTACTATTTGCTGGATTTGTGCAGATGATGCACAAGGAAGCAAGTCAAGTTGAAGATATTTTGGGATCCATGGAGGGACAGTGGCCCTAGCTGATAAGATGGCCCATAGAAAATAATATAAAAATCAATGTGGCCTAAAATTGACAGGACCTTGACAAAAAGTTAGGGTTCTATCAATTTAGGTTTAGATTAAATGTTTTAGAAATATCGAAGTTCTTTTTGAATGTTCCCAGATATTTGAGGCCTAAGTTCAATTTTTTTAAAGTTAAAAGAAATTTTGATGAAGGGCGTAGAGGCCTACCATGCGATTACAAGGCTGTAATTACAAGGGATATGAATATAAGTAGAGGACCAGCCTTTCAACAAAACGAAACTAGTTTTGATGCTAGAGCAATTAAGATAGAAGTTACAACAAACCCTAATTACATTTCATGGAGAAGCTTAAACTATTGGTTGCTTGATTAGCAATCAGTATCTCCCTAATCCAATAGCAAGTCCTATTTATAACTGCATCTTTTCATTGTGTACATCGCTGAAGATCCTTTGATTTCTTTCAAACCAAATTGGGTAAATTGAGCAGGTAAGCATTACACTTAGGCACTTCTTATCATCCCCAATTCTTTTGTACAAATTTTCAACCCAAACTAGTATATTATCCCATTCATTCTCAGGGCAAATTACACTTATATTGTGCTGCATCCTTGCCCATACAGAAACCGACAACCTGGATTTGAAGAACAAGTGGTTTATTGTTTCAGGTTGTAACTTGCAAAGAACACATACTTGATCGATTTATCCCTTCAATCTATCCTTGGTCTTCAGTCTTCCTCTTGCCGCCAGACAAGTTACAAATGAGGCCTAAGGCCTTAGGCATTATAGATTTCCACACTATGTTATACCAGGAAGTATTTGGATGTTGAGGTCTTAATGCTTTCAAACAGGAAGAGTTGGAGAAATCCCCATTTGCACTAGGAGACCAGATTAATCTAACCTTATTGAGGTAGTTAGGCATGTTACTTGGGAGAATAGCTTGAAATCTGCCAATCAGTCTACGTGAAATGATCCATTCATTGTTAATAATTATGAAAGATACCTTGGATCGGATTGGCCATATTCCCAACAGATTAAGCATATCATCTCCCTTGATCAAAGGGCTTTGGGGAAACCAGTTATCAAACCACATCCAAGAGTCCTCCCCATTGCCAATCTGCACTTTAATGAGAGGGTAAATAATATGCCTGTGCCTTAGAATATTGATGAAAGTCCAAGAGTATTTAGTTTTTTCAACCAACTGCCAGAACTTTAGGTTCAAATTACTCTTTTAGATAACACTTTAATAGAACAATTGCAATGATATTCTTTGAGGGATAGCTTGAAGGGCTTTGATGGTTTTGGTGTCTAGACGGTGTAAAAGCGTTGCTCCCTATTACGACACTTACATATTCTATTGGACTGAACACGTGTTTACTTTCTTATATTCTATGTACACCAAAAAAATTGTTTAAACTTTTAGACTTCATTTTCTTCTTTTTGAATTTTGTTTCATCTTCTCTTTGCATTTTATCTAGATTCCCATTCAATTCAATGCGTAGTCAGTGCCAATTTAATTTGCATCAAACAATCCTTTATATATATATTTTTCATTCTTATTATTGTAATATGTATAGGCCTATCCTTGGGGAAAAAATGTCATCTTGTGATTCATTTAAGTTTCAGTCATTGTATTTGTTAATGTAAAGGAAGAGATTGGATAAGTACAGCTTAAGCTAATCATATGCTTAGACGTTGTGTATAGACGAAATAAAAGGATAACTACAATTATAAGCATGTAATTACAAGAGTATCCCTATATTGTTTATAGTATTAATTGCTTCTGTGCTTCGAATTTAATTTATGGGATTATTTCTATTCAATCATTGGATTTTTAGATTGTTGCTAAGAAGCTTACTTATCTCTTCAAAACCTTGCATAACTAACTATTGTTTTTTCTTTTTCCTTTTTTCTTATACAGATGGACTTAGGGGTTGGCTCCTTTATAATAGCAAATGCATTAGTTTCTCGAAATGCACGAGGTGTCTCTTCAATGTAAGACTTTCTTGGTCCATGATTGCTTTATCTCATGAGATCATCAGGAGAAATTTATTTTTTTGCAGTAATATATAGAATATGTTCTTTCAAGCATACAAGTGCATTAAGAAAGGCAGCTCCTCTTTATCAGCTGTGTTCTCGTGTACTGCGATTGCTAATTTTATTTCAGAAGAGACACAGACAGGTCACCTTGGTATTAGAATTGAATGTTAGTCTCATAAAAGAGGATTGATCAACGTTGAATCGCTGAAAGATTTTCGGTGATCTCATGAAAAATTTTATTCTACGGGAAGTTAGTGAGTTAAAACTAATTGCAACATAAACTACTTAAGTGATCCAATTTGGGACATTTTGTAGCCGGGTGGAGCTTTGTGATTGTGGTCTGTATTCCTAACTATTTTGTTGCTGGTATATGGTCAAATTTTTGTATTATTCATACTGTTACATTTCTTGGATATATTTCTTGTTTTTAATGCATTATCCTCATGCTCGTGTCAAGTGCTTGAACTCTTTTTAACAATTTTATTTTGTAGTTGTTATTTTAGTCATCGTATAGTTTGCACTAATGATATGGTGTTTGGTTTCCATTTGTTTCAAAATACTATTTTAGGAGTTGGAAGAATGCGATTCAATCTACTAGCCCACTACTGCTACTAGGGTTTGGTCGACTATTTTCAACTAGAAGTGTTGACTATCAGGTAAAAATGTCATTAGGCTACTTGCCTTTAAGTTGCAATGTCGTAGGTAATATTTCCTCTAGACATACATATGCCTAAATGCTTAACATTTATTCTTGTCAATTCTCAAACTGGTGAACAGGTCTCATTAATACTGCACTTTTGGTATGGACAAATTGCTTGTATCCGATGCATACTCTAACTTACTATTAAAATAAGTGTTGCATTATCAATGGAAGAAAAAAGATCATATTTTAGCTACAGAATTCTTTCCTCACAACAGCTAGCTTTGCGTTATCTTTGGTAGCTTTAGTATAAAGAAGTTGAAAAGCAAGATGGGCTGTCTTTCTTTTCCCTATGCAGCTTAATTCACTAATTAATGTTCCTTTCTAATGGAATTCTTTATTCTCTATGCAGGTTCACATAGGGGAATATGGAGTTCATTGGAATTTCTTTTTCACACTTGCTTCTGTAGCAATCCTCACTACAATAATTAACATCAGACCACGTTATTCTGGAATTGTGGGTTTAACAATATTATCTGGTATTCTTGGTTCTAACTGTATATGTTAGTCATGTCTGCGAAAAGAATTTATTGGCTAGCTTTCTTAACCAGTTTTTGGTCCTTCAGGTTATCAATTCTGGTTGAGTCATGGATTAAATGCATATTTGCTTTCTGAGGAAAGGGGAACAGATATTTTAAGCAAAAATAAGGAAGGAATATTTAGCATACTTGGTAAGGATAAATACAAAATATGCTGTTCATCAATTAGTCTTCCTTTCATCTGCATTTCTTCCCCAAAAAGCATTCATGTACCAACTGCTGATAGTTAGAAGGGGATTATACTTGTGATTTTCCATTTTTGGTAGTTAACCCTCTGTTCTGTAATTAGAAAAACTTTTGCTTCCTGATTACTTAGATACTTCTAATTTAAATTAGTTAGCTCCCATGCATGGGACTTGTAAAATTCATGATGTTTCATTAACATCTGGTGTCTATATGCCATCACAAGTCCATGAGAGCTGTGGAAGAGGTCGATCATGCATATGATACCATAAAAGGGAAAACAGTAGTGGAATATATAAGATGTCAGAAAATGGATTTGTTATTCTAGATCTCAGCAAAGGATTTGTTATTCTAGATCTCAGCCCTTTTTCTGGAAGATTTTGACTACTGTGGAGTCTTTTATCCTAACATCTGAAATCATGCTTTTGTCCTTTGATACATGAGGGCTAGAAGGTAGTTTCTTATTGAATTATCACATCTGCTTTTCTTGCAATTACTATTGGTACAGAAATATTTATGTGTAATTATTGTTATTCCTAGGATATTGGGGCATGTACCTAGTTGGGGTCCAGTTGGGAAACTTTCTTTTCTTTGGAAACAATTCTTCTACAACAGTGAGAAGTAACAAACGGGCAAGGATCAGAATCTTGGTTCTTTCTCTTATATTTTGGTATTGCTATGTGTTGTGAATAAATTTGTGTTATCAACTTTCTGTCTAGTAAAATGATATTACTAAAGTTTTCTCCTTTTCCATTTTTTCAATCTTGCTGCAGGTCAATAACTATCCTTTTAGATAGGCATGTAGAAAGAGTTTCCCGTAGGATGGTAGGTTATGCTGCTTTCTTTAACTAATTAGCAAAATTGTTTATCTAGGTTATTAATAGAAACGATCATAATTTTCCTTGCAGTGCAACTTGGCATATGTCACACTGGTGTTGGCACAAAACCTTCAGGTTTTTCTTATTTCTGATGGTTTCATATCCTTGAAACTTGAGTGCCAATAGTGCTCCATCTATCATAACAGTCACCGTTGAAATGCTTCAGTGGTTAGGAACTTCTGTTTCATGCTATACATGACTTAATCTTTAATGTTTTTCTTTCACTTAGCTTTGGATTCTCTGGTTTCATACATTTTCATTCACCCATTTAGTTTGACCGTCATGGATTTTAAACATGCATATTTAGGTCTAAGAATACTTGCTTATCAATCTAATTCAAGTTACTGCCAAAAGAGCAGTGTCTGCTTGTGGAAACCAATTCATTTGTGTAGAACTCACCGGCGAGACAACAGTTGGCATGTCAAGTTTGTAGCTTTGGTTGACTTGTATCTGTTCACTTGTCAGTTGGAATTGTCATATTGATGCTAGCAAATGAGCAGTGTTCTCTTTGGGACCTGCATTGTTTTTGTTTGGACTTTGTGTGTCTTTGAGAGAGACAGAGTGAGTGTGATAGGAGACAAGAGAACTACACTAACCCTTAGGTAACTCTCTCACTTGCTAAAAGAAAATTCCCAAGCTCCTAGCTGAATCTTTTAAATTTCTGTAGATAAAAAGTGTGTCGTGTCTAATCCTTCCCTCCTGTATATACTAACTTTTACCTCCCCATTTCTCTCTCATCTAACTAACCTAATTAGCCTCCCTGCTGTTGTGCCAGCTGTTAGGTAACAATTCAACTCAAGGTACCCGTGTGTTAAATAACACTAGGTAGATAGCAATAACTCAGTATTATTTCGAAACAAGAAGGAAGAACCTTCTTCTCAAAGGAAACCCCCTTACAATCTCAGGAAATCTTCTGAGAATTATTTCCAATCTAATGCCTATCCCCCTTCTCCCATAGACTATTATTTTATATCTACTTATCCTAACAAACTTCTAAGGAATAGATATCTCTTGCTAACAACCTGAATCACTAAAATGTATTGATATCTAGCTATCTCACTACTGCTTACAGCTTGTCTTCTTCTTCCTTGTATAGACTAACCACTCTATGTGACCATTTTTCCTAACAATACCGCCCGCTGATGAAACAATCTTGTCCTTAAGGTTAAGCTCCGAAAATTGGCCGCAGATAAGCTCTTGGTCCTCCCATGTAGCTTCCTCTAACGGTTTGCCTTGCCAATGAATCAACCATTGGTCATGGGCGGCCCTTTGATTATAAAGTGTCTTGCTAGCCAAGACAACGGCTGGTGTACACAAGTCAGGAGTATAGTCCAACTCTGGAGGTAACTCTTCTTGAATATGGTGGTGCCCGATAGTAGCTGGGACACGTGAAATACTAGATGTATACGGGCTTAAGGAGGGAGTTGTAGTTGAAATGCGACAGCGCCAACCTGATTGTCCACCAAATATGGTCCATAGTATCGTGCTGACAGTTTAGGGTGCAACCGTTTAGGTATGGACCTTTGCCGATGTGGACAAATCTTCAAATACACCCAATCTCCCACTTGAATGTCATGAGAACGCCTTCGAGCATCCACCAAACGTATCATGTGATCGCGAGCGCATTCCAGATGATGTTTCAACTGTGTCAAAGCTTCGTCACGACTCATTAAATCTTGCGTCACAACTTCCACCAATGTTTCTCCAGGAATAAAACGTGTGATTGAGGGACGAGGTTTGCCATATACTACCTCGAAAGGAGAACATATAGCTGCTGAATGAAAGCTGATATTATACCAATACTCTGCCCATGGTAAATAATCTAACCAAGCCTGGGGTTGTTCTGAGCTAAAACAACGAAGATATGTCTCGATAGTGCAGTTAACTACTTCAGTTTGGCCATCTGATTTTGGGTGATAGGTGGTACTCAATTTTAATTGAGTTCCCTGGAGTGTAAACAATTCTTGCTAAAAATTACCTAAGAACGTAGGATCCCGGTCTCTTCCATTGGAAAGTGGAATTCCATGTAATTGGACAACCTCCTTGGTAAAAATGTCAGCAATAGAATGGGCTGAGTAAGGATGTTTGATAGGAATAAAATGCCCATATTTGCTCAACCTGTCCACTATGACCAACAAGGTATCATAGCCTTTAGATTTGGGTAGTCCCATAATGAAATCCATGCTGAACTCTTGGAATAGGTAGCGGTTGGAGAAAACCTACTGGAGACGTAGCTTGATACTTGCTACGTTGACAAGTGTGACACGCTGCTACAAAATCAAATACAACCCTTTTCATACCTTTCCAAAAAATAGATTGAGCTATCCTCTTATAAGTCTTGTAAATTCCTGAATGTCCTCCTGTAGGGGTAGTATGAAACTCTTGTAAAAGCTTGGGAATCAATTCCGAAGATGCTGATAAAACTAGCTTCCCTTTATAATATAATCTCCCATTCTCCAAGGTATAAGAAGGATGAGAATCCGGTTCCCTTATAATTTCTTCTATTATTCTGCTCAACTATGGATTTGCCTTTACCTCCTTATTAATTTGCTCCGGATCTTGCCAAAATGGCCTAGAAATAACCCGCAATTCCATGTCCTTGCATACCCTGGAGAGTGCATCTACTGCCCTGTTGGAAATTCCAGCCTTGTAGACAATATCAAAATCATATCCCAGCAATTTTGCCAACCAATGCTGCTGATTTTGAGTTGTAATTCTCTGTTCCAGCAAATGTCTGAGGCATTTTTGATCCTTATAGACTGTAAATCTTCTCCCAACCAGATATGGTCTCCAATGTTGAATGGCTAATACTAGCGCCATAACTTCCTTCTCATATATGGATTTATTTAGGGATGATTCAGCTAATGCTTTGCTAAAAAAAGCCACTGATTTCTTTCTCTGTATTAACACTATTCCCACGCCTTTACCCGATGCATCACATTCCACCAAAAAAGGGGTATTGAAGTCTGGTAGCGTCAAAACTGGAGCATTGGTCACAGCATTTTGAAGCCTATTAAATGTTGTTTCTGTAGGAGCATGCCATTTAAAATTCCCTTTCTTCAATAGATTGGTAAGAGGTTGTGCTATCTTCTCATAATCCTTCACAAACCTTCGGTAATACCCAGTTAGTCCCAAGAACCCTCTCAAAGCTTTGAGAGATGTAGGAATAGGCCATTGTTAAACCACTTCAATCTTCTTGGGATCCATAGCAACGCCATCTTTGGAAATGATGTGACCCAAGTACTCAATTCTTAACTTCCCAAAAGTGCATTTTTTGTATTAGCATAGAAACGATGTTGCTGCAACGTATGTAATCCTTCCTTAAGTGAGTGATGCGGCTGTCCTAGCCGGCGCTATAGACCAAAATGTTGTAAAAAACAACTAACACAAACTTTCTGAGGTAGGGCTATAAGATCGAATTCATAGCACATTGGAAAGTGGCTGGTGCATTGGTGAAACCAAACGGCATGCGAGTGATTCATAGTGGCCCTGTTGCGTCCGAAAGGCCGTCCTGGGAATGTCATCTTCATTCATGTGTATTTGATGGTACCCTATTCGTAGATCGATTTTAGAGAAATTCGTGGCTCCAAACAATTCATCCAAGAGTACTTAAGTCACTGGTATGGAAAATTTATTTGATATTGTGGCTTTATTCAAAGCTCGATAATCGACACAAGACTGCCAACTGCTGTCTTTCTTCTTCACAAGAATCACCGGGCTTGAATATGGGTTGTTGCTAGGTCTGATAACTCCAGAAGCTAGCATCTCCGAAACTTGTTTCTCAATCTAATTTTTTTTTGTAGATGAGGATAACGATAAGGTCTCACACCCCAGACTTAATTGGAATTTTATGTTCAACTGGTCTACTAGGAGGAAAACCTATCGAGTGTGAAAAAACTGGTTGAACTTCTGCCAACACTTGCTGTGATTCTTGCTACTAGTCATGGTCGAGTTTTTCTCCTATTTTTCTGGACCAGTTGTTATCCTTCCCCTGTTTCTTTGAACCAGAAAACACGATAACTGCAACTTCAATTTCAGTAGTCTTCCTTAACGCCTTGGTGGAAATTAAAGATTCCGAAAGATTAAAATTCCCTTTAACACTGACTGTTGACCCCAAATGTGAAAAATTCATGGAAAGATCTTTCCAATTGTATTGCACCTCACTTAACGAAACCAACCAAGTCATCCCCAAAATAATATCCACTCCTCCTAACTCAGAGAAAAAATCTCCTGACTAAACATAACCTTGCATTTCTAGATTTAAACCTTCACAGCAGCCTTGAGAGTCTTGTTTCTGACCATTTCCCATCCTCACTCTGGAGCTCGCAGTGGTTTGCAATTTCCAACCTTGTTTCAAGGCCACCTCTTTAGAGACGAAGTTGTGACTTGCCCCACTATCAATCAACACCAAAACAGGTGTTCCATCAATCTTCCCCCAAAGCTTCATGGTTTTGGGTTGTGTCCATCCTTCGGCAGAAAATTGTAAAAGTTCCATCTAGTCACACCGAGCTTTTTCAGCAACCTTCCTTGATATTTCGTGTGTGTCCAGGTCTTCTTCTACCTCCGAAACCACATCTTCATCTTCTCCTAAAATGGTCACTCTTAAACTTTTCTCCGAACATTTGTGTCCCGGGCCCAAAAGGCAATCCACAACGAAAACATCTCCCTTCCTCCTTCCTCTTTAAAAATTCTGGGTAGCGGAGTTGCCTAGTCTTGCGGTTGTTGCGTGACCCTCTGTTGTTGTAACTCCCATTTTGAGGATTAGACCCCACAGATGACCCACTACAGTTGTGGTTGTGGGTTTTCCGCTCCATTCCTCCAGTAATTTTGCGCGGATCATTGCTCAATGTCCTGCTAACAGACCCTCCAATTGTCATTATTCCTTGAACTTTGGAAACTATACTATCGAGTGTCTGCACGCGATTCGTAAAATTGCCAATAATAAAAGAATTTCCTCCATAAATCACCTGCAGTTCATCCTCAATATCACGAGTAATTTCCATTGTTTGTGAGACTGTAGTGGGTCACATTGATCAGACCCGACACCTCACTTCTAGTTTGAGGCCACCTTAAAAATATCCTAACAGCTGCTCCCCCGAAGCCTTGGGTATTTGTGCCTCCAACATTTCGAACACCTGAAAATATTCCTCGACCGAACCAACTTGTTGCATGAACGTTAGTCTTTTATAAACGTTTCCCTAACTACCTTCTCCAAACTGCTGCAGCAGAGTGGGAATCAGTGTGTTCCATGTTAACATCGGACTCTTCTTGCGCAGGAAGCGAAACCAATGCACCGCAGCCCCCTCCATGCTGATGAAGGTTAGTTTCATCTTTTCTTATTCCTTGACATGGTGGCCCTCAAAAAATTTCTCCGCTCGAGCCACCCAACCCAACGAATCTGTTTCGTCGAAAATGGGCAGTTCGACTTTATTGACCCAAGAGCGACTCTCATGGTGCTTCTTGCCTTTAGCATCCTCCTCTTCGCTGGCCTTGAGGTTGCTTGTTGTTCGACCCTTGTCATTGCATCAAATGAGTCAAGATGGCTTCCAAACGACCCATGTCGTTCTTGACTTCCGTCAAGTCTATGACTTGCTCCTCCATGGTTCTCTCGATTTTGGCAACAGAGTCTTCCAACTTTCCTACGCCTGTCTCCATTAATTCGGCAGGTCAGACCAATTTGTTAGGTAACAATTCAACTCAAGGTACTTGTGTGTTAAATAACACTAGGTAGAGAGCAATAACTCAGTATTATTCTGAAACAAGAAGGAAGAACCTTCTTCTGAAGGGAAACCTCCTTAAAATCTCAGGAAATCTTCCGAGAATTATTTCCAATCTAATGCCTATCCCCCTTCTCCCATAGACTATTATTTTATATC
>JAOTAZ010000005.1:12592020-12606317 GCA_025629785.1 Erythroxylum oxycarpum
ATAAACTAGAATTTGGTAACCTAAATACCTTAAAAATTATTGAGAATTGTCAGTTGAATAAGAGATATTGAGACAATGAGATAGGCAACAATAATGGAAATTAAAACAACATTAGATGAAGTTGTGTTGCTACTAGTGATAAGCAGAAAGGCAATAGACAGGCGAGGTAAGTTTTTGTGTTATTGGAGCTAGTGGGAGAAAGTTTGGTGGCTTAGAAACTTTACTGGCAGCTTTGCATAAATGGGTTTGTTGCTCCGCCATCACCAACATATGAGGCTAGTAACTTGAAGAACATGATCGTTGCACACAAAAGGGAGGAGCAGTTAGATGTGCAAATGTCACGCTGGCTGCTGGTCATATGGCTGTAGCGAAGGAGAAGATGGCTGCAGGTAACAATTGAAATAAGAGGCGGCTATTAGATGCGATAAACTAGGCAAACATGGGATCTTATAATGGTGCAAAAATGATATCATCTTTTTCAAATTTAGCTCACCTGAATCAATCTCAGAAGATGTTAAAGTTTGCTCTTGAAACATTTCAAACAAACCTTTTCTCATCCAACTTTGGAGACTAAGAGTGAAATTTAAGGAAAACAAATCAACCAATATACCTTTATGGATTTGTATCCATAATATTCTCTTAGAATATTAGACAACTGAGGGCTTAAGCTACTTAGCTAACTCTATAGGTAGACCATTATGCCTTGATCAAGTAACTGTTGAAACTAAAAGAATCAACTTTGCTAGGATTTGTGTTATTGACGTAGGAAAATTCTGGTGCGTGCATCACATACACGCGGTGCGGAAAAAAAAAAAGACTTTTCCAAAGTCGAGGATCTATGTATCTATATAAAGAAGTACCATAATTCTCAAACCACAACAACCAAAGGAGACCGTCTCTAACGATATCTACGCAGAGATCGAAGAATTTAACCGGATCAAACTCTTTGATCCAGAAATAGCTAGAGCAAATAAGAGAGTGCTAGCTCTTATCTTGATTCTTGGAGAGCACGTAAAAAGGAGGAAGAATGTAGCGCCCCGTTACTGCAGGGTACACACCGGGATGCCCGTAAATAAGGTATTTTTGCCTTTCACTCAATCAAAAAGATTCAATCAAATGCATATGAAATACGTATGTGATATTTTTTTCAATTTATTACGGTGTTGTGATCGAGCGCCTAAATTGTCCCAATATAGGCGCATTAATCTTTGGGCCTGAGGCTCTAAATCACTGTAGGCTCGAGGCTCAAATTCATTGAACTTTTAGCTCTCGGTGGCTGCTCTGGTCACAACTGTCATTATCTGATCATACATTCATACGTGAAATGCACATATCACAATGAAGCAAGATATATATACCAATCAACACATATGTAACAAATTTTCACATCTCAAGCAAGTAGTTCACAATTTACATACAAGTAACACTTCTATGTCATATCTCTCTAATATATCGAACTTTCTGTCCATAATCTACAATCAGAAACAATTTGCAAGCCCACCATTTTCCACCACAGTTGTCTAAGCAAATAATAATTGCGAGAATCGTCTAGGTTACTCACCAATAGCTTCCAAGCTAATGCCTGAAAGTCTTGGCAACGTCAGTGGGTTGACGTTCCAAATGTGCCTCTATAATAATTAAAATATACAAACATTACCAAAAGTACAATCAGAGATATTTAATAATGCACATGTAATAATTAAAAATATGTACAATGCATGTTCGTGACATTCTCGGCATTATTCCCAAAAATTCTTATCACAAAAATTTCCTCTAAAAATTAGAAATTCAAAGACATTAAAATTACTTAATTCGGACTTCTATAGGTCTAAATAGTAATTACCCGGTCACCTTACCTTGACCTAACCAATCCACATTAATTCCATCTCTAAAAATTTTCAATTTCACAAAGAAATGAAATTAAATATTTCACGAATCCGATGCTTCGAGAATCAGGTCAATCGAATGTCAGACAGAAAAGTTATTCACAAAATAAGGCATAAACTAAAATTAAAACAAAAAAATAACACATATAAATAAAAATAAATTGCCTCGCGAGGGAGAGGCATCACCCTCGCGAGGAGGCGAGTCAGCTCGCCTTGCGAGGGCGAGACGTCACCCTCGCGAGGGGCGATCTTTCGACCCCAAATATTCATTTTTTTAAACATTAAAAATCTCTTTTCTTTCAACATGAATAACTTCTGTTCTGGAAGTCCAATTTTTGCAAATTTGGTATCTATGGAAAGAGCAAAGAAAGCTCTACAAGTTTCATGAAGGACACAAAAAATCAATTTCATCTCTAAGGGTGTCAAAAATGTGATCAAAGTTACTATCTTCACATGAACATTCAAAACAGTACAACATTTTTCTAAAATCATATCTTTTCATTCCCTTTGCCAAAACTTCCAAGCTTTATATCAAAAGAAAAATCAAAACATGTTCTACAACTTTTATGAACAACTTGGAAGCAAATTCAACCTATAAACAAATCAATTTCTTAATTAAAGTTTCTGCCTATATAAGTGTCATCCTCAACAGTAACACAATCTTCCAAAAAGCATAACTTCCTACACCATTTTTAAAAAATTCCATACTTCATATCAATAAAAAGTTCAGAAAACATGCTACAATTCTCATGAAGGACTTAGAACCAAATTTCATCTCTAACTAAATCAAAATCTCCCATGATTGTGGCTGCCCTGTTAAATCAACATATTACCTAAACCATGTCCAAACTTTACAAATTCATAACTTACAATCTATACATCCAAAATTAGCATATTAGACCTCATTACAAAGCTGAAACATTCCTCTACAACTTTCCATAAAACCATTTAAGCTAATTGAAACCATAACAGTCCAAAATTTGACTTCAAAATACAGAAATCACAAAACCTACACTTAGGAACATGTTCCAGCACAATGTTCATCAACATCTGAAAATCAACAGGTCATATCTCTCAACCTAAAAATCGAAAAATGTCATACTTAGTGGCAATAGAAAGCTAATAAGAAAATCTTCAACTTTCATTAAGACCAATTGAGCAAATTCAACCTAGATTAACATAGAAAAATTCATCAAAGTTTCAGGTCACATATTTCGGATTACTGTTCATGCTGCACACATAACTCACTTTCAAGGCAAAATTCGAACCCCTTCAAGCCACAATAGGACAACACTTCCTTCATAAGAATTCTAGCCAAACTTCTCAAGTTTAATTTAAGCCAAACAACATCTCAATAGCATAACCATATAAAAAGTTATGACCTAAACATTGAAACATACTCACATTCCATTTTTCAGCTTTTACACCTAACTCTACTCCTATCATTCCAATACCATTTCTACTCCAATTAGCATCCAATTTAGCTAAGAAATCAGCTACAGTTTCATCAAGCCATTCACTTGAATAAGTAGCCACAAAAATGGCAGCAAACCTACACAAGTTTCTTACTTTAATTACCACTCATCTAACATCATAAAAACCAATCCAAAACACTTAAACCAATCCAATACCAATCCAAAACATGTTAAATCATTCATCCACACACAAACATGAACTTATACCCAAACAATCAAACCACAAGCTTCATGAAATTAATGCACAATAAATCATAATTAATGCATCTAACTACTAATTTAAGAACATTAAACATAATTCTTACCTATCAAGCTTCTAATTCTTCATTTCTCAACTATACACCAAATCCTCTACTTCACTCCACATACATGACAATCACCATGTTAAGGGAGGTAGAAAGTTTAAGGGAGAAGAGAAGAGTAGTAATTAAGCTAGAACAAGTGGAGAAGACCAACGAAGAAGAAAGTAGGAGGAGGTTTCGAATGAGGAGAAAATCTATCTAAAAGCACCTTTTACTCTTTCAAACTTAGAAGTGTCGTGGAAACTCTCCCAACATTAGGTTAATTATATAACCATTAAGTCTAAGACCCACCTAGGCAAGTGACACACACTTGTCTTGTTTTTAAGCCCTCTTTTATTTCCTTTCCAATAACAATTCAATTTCTACTCTAATTTTGTTCCAAAATTCCAATGGCTCAAAGTACTACATCCTAAAATCATGTACCCAATATTCCAGTGTCATTGGACAGTCATTTCCAGTACCGGAAACTAATCAGTCCGCCGCTTGGCAATTTTTTCGGTCCGAAAATTTTCCCCGAAATTTTCTAAAAATGTAAAACACACAACAATCCACTCCAATTTAATTTTCAAGCACAAAATCATAATTTTCACAATAAACACATTTATAGACACATATGCCGAGAAATGTCATGAATGTATGTACAGCCATCTGCATATACAAAAATTTCCAGTCACATATATATAAAGGTCATATTATGCATGAACATGCCGAGATACGTATACACACTCATAACCCGTCCCAAATTACTATTTTACCCTTCCTATCAGTGATGGGATGTTACAGATACTTAAAGAATTGATCAGGTCTTACTTTAAGAGAAATGGAAAAGCTAATTATTGCACCAAAATAGATATCAAAAAGGCACGTGAGAGCATAGATTAGGAATTTATTAGAAATCTGTTATATGCATTGGATTTTCCAAACTTATTCATACAGTAGATCCCTCGGTGCATTTCAACACCTATTTTCAATGTCTATATCATTGGTCAGTTTATAAACACTTTCACAAGGGGGATAAGACAAGGTGATCCCATCTCACCATATCTTTTTGGTTTAGTTACGAAGACACTTAAAAGGTGCTTCAGAAGAAAGGTACCAAAGGTTTTCAATTTCATTCCAAATTTAGGACATTAGGACTAACTCACTTGTGTTCTACTGATGCCCTTATATTGCTTTCTAAAGCTGATCCTGTTTCTATATCAATGCTTATGAAATGTCTTAAAATATCTAGCAAGATTTTTGGTCTTAATATTAATTGCTCAAAGAGTGGTTTATTCTTATCCCATAAGGCTTCTAATCTAAAAGTAACCTTATCCACCATTTCTGGAATTTCTAAATAGCATGTACCTTTTATGTATCTTGGCGTAACCATAACTGGTGCTAGGATGGGTGTCAAGGGATTATGCTTGTGTTTTGATAAAATCAATTTCAGAATTGCTTCTTGGAGCTCTAAATATCTTTCTTTAACTGGTAGAGCTCAACTTATCATATCCTTTTTTAATTCTATTAGTGTATATTAGGCAGTTCATATTTTGCTTTTCCTATTAAAGTAACAAAAGTTATTGACAGAATCCTTAATAAATTCTTGTTGTTTGGTGGCGAGGTGAAGATGAGGTGAAGAGATGGTTTTATTCCTGGAAAGCAAGTTTAGCTTGGTATTGCTTCTCTCCAATCTCTCAATAATGTTCTACTTATGAAGAGACTATGGAGATTAGTCACAGATAAGCAGACTCCATGGTGTAGATGGATTCACATTTGTTTTTATAAAAAAATAGGAGCCTGTGGAACTTTAAGGCATAATCACTTGCATCTACTACATTTAAATCCATTAGAAGGATAAGGGAAAGGATGAGACTTCACTTTATCCATCTATTTGGAAATGGGAAGAACACCTATTTTTGGTTTGATAATTGGTTATCTGTCAGACCTTTGATTAAACTAAATAAAGTTGAATCTATTAATTTTTTATTGACTTATGGAGTTCAGTAGCTCAAGCTCTCATTGAGAGTAACCATATCATATTTGCTCCTATACCTTCAAAGTTGAAGACTAAAATTAACCAGACTTCCCTTACTGTAGATAAGAACTGTGTAATATAGAGAAACAACAATAATGGAAGATTCACCAATGGGATTTATAGAAAGATGATTGTAGGTGACTTACCAACACTTCCTTGGAAAGAGGTGATATGGTTTGATCATTATCATCCATGATCTTCTACAACCTTGCGGGTGGCTTTGCTGAATAAGCTACCAATTTTGGTAGAATTGCAAAATTCACATATCTTCTAATTGGTGCATTTTTTGTAAGAGGGCTGAGGGAAGTTTTGATCATTTATTTTTCAAAAGCAACTATGAGTTCAATACTTGGAAAGCTTTATTACATAGATGTTTAATTAATCCCTAAGGTCCCATATAATCTAAGTCAGATCAAGGATTTGTGCACTGATATGAGATTCCAGAATAGAACTGCGAGATGGTATTTTTACATTTCCTTATCATTTCTTGTTACTGTTGTGTGGGATGAAGAAATATTCGAATTTTTCATGATAAAAACATCTCTAACCTACATGTTGGTATCCTTTTATTGTAGAGGATAAGATCACATATTGGCATATACATACACAAGGGATTGGATCTTCATTTTCTCAAATCACGTTGGGAAGTGTAACTAACATTTGTAAATCATAACGATGATTAAATTTTCAACTTGTGGGTAGTTCATTCCTTTGTTGTTTACAAGTTTTCACGTACTAGAACTCCCATTTTGGTTGCCTTTTTGGCTTAATGTAATTAGTCATACCTTTTTCAAAAGAAAATTATGCTAGTAAAGTGAACATAATGTGTATATATTATATAAATGAAGTGGATTTATTTTACTTGAAACGCACGACTACTTTTACAAATCGCCATAACGCATAAGATTAATTTCATGTATTAGAAGATTAATTGGTATTCAATTAGATTACACAGATTTTCTTTTGCTAACTAGTTAATTATCTTATTTATAAATGTCTAGAGAAACCATCAATTTCTGGCCAGTTTCGTATGCATGGTTCGCCAAGTTCTTCAATTTAAGATTTAAGGCTTTCCTGATTGGATCGAGGCTCAACTCAACCTTCAATTTCATGCGACCTTCAGTAACATAAATTATAGCTGTCAGAGTGGCATCCAATATGCTTGTCGGGGTTCCAAATTTCATCAAGTTTAATGTGGACGCTGCTAGGAACATACGACTTACGAGACACTTCTTGTCTGAGATTCTCTCCCTACTCATCATATAAAACAGTTGAACAACTTGCATCTTTTTCTTCCTCTTCTTTCCTTTACTGTACAAGGTACATCTTTTCAAAAGTTAATATTCAAAGTGATTAGACCTAAAGATTAAACAGCGTTAAATATTGTTCTAGCTTGCTTTAGGAGCTTTCATGGATCCAAGGCAAGGAACAAAAGCACGGTGGGGTATACGACTAAAGAAGTAAGAACAAAGCCAAAAACTGTAGCTAGTTATTAACAGACCCATCACCATTTTTCTACCGTCTTTTCTTTTCCAAGGTCATCGTTTGAGCTCCGAGAATACAAAACACTCTTCAAGAGCATCGTTGCAGGATTCAGTCACCAAAATGGCACTGAGCAATAACGTCATTGGCGCGATCAACTTTGTTGCAGTGCTGCTATCTATTCCAGTAATTGGTGCAGGAATTTGGCTTGCAAATGAGCCTGACAACTCTTGTGTGAAGATTCTACAATGGCCTGTCATTATTTTGGGAATTCTCATCTTGGTTGTGGCTCCAGCAGGATTTATTGGAGGGTTTTGGAGAATCCCAGCGCTACTTATATTTTATCTAGTCGCAATGCTCATTCTGATAATTTTGCTCGCAAGTTTGGTGGTTTTTGTCTATATGGTCACCATTAGAGGGTCAGGTCACCTTGAACCGAATAGAGCCTACTTAGAATATCATTTAGATGACTTTTCCGGTTGGCTCCGGCGAAGGGTTCAAGGTCCTTTCAAGTGGGATCGTATCAGAGGCTGCCTTAGCTCGACTAGTATGTGTTCTGAGTTGAACCAGAGTTATCGCATGGCTCAAGACTTCTTCAATGCTCGTCTTACACCATTGCAGGTAATTTAACTTTGCTAGTTATATTTTGTTGAATGATACTAGTTTCTGGTATTTTTTGCTCCTTTTGTGCTTGTCCTTACGTGTTCATATTGAATAAATTGATGTAAGAAACAGTAACAGTCAAAATTAAAAACGTCATCTTTTGTTACAACACAGTAAACATATCTTTGATCGTTAGTTAAAATGAGTTTTTCAAAGAAAAGATGGTTCTTTAGATAGTACGTGGATCTCCTCAAAACATAGTGATGTTGGTATCAGATTTATAGGCAAATATGAGAAGTATCGTTATTAAATTGAACGAAAATTAAATGTGAACTTACAGGAAGCCAGCGTTCATTGGAATTTTTCAATGTTCTGTATTTCTTTATTCACATTTCTAGCATTTCTCCTCCATAAAAAGTATTTAAAGAACAGTCACACTAGAATGGAGAATGGTACAAATATATCTTTTAATTACTACTCTGAACCAGGTAGCTTAACTTTCAAGTTCAGGTACTATTATTGCTTCAAGTTTCCAATTAAAGAGCAACTTAATCTTCGTTATTTGAAGAGTGCCAGTATTCTTGAAGCATGTGATAACACTCGAGTCTTTTCCCAAAAGATAATCTCATCTTTAACTTTTCTTCCTTTTCACTTTTTGAACTTTCATAGTCAGGATGCTGTAAGCCCCCAACACAGTGTGGATACACGTTTGTGAATCCAACGTATTGGATCAGTCCGATTAACAATGCTGCGGACATGGATTGTCTCCAGTGGAACAATGACCAAAACCAACTCTGCTACAATTGCGATTCATGCAAAGCCGGATTGTTGGCTAATTTGAAGAAGGAATGGAGAAGAGCAGACATAATTTTAATCGCTACTCTTGTTGCTCTAATATGCTTGTATTTGGCAGGTTGTTGTGCCTTCAGAAATGCGAAAACTGAGGACTTGTTTCGCAGATACAAGCAAGGGTATACTTGAAAAAAGAGTGGAGACTTGTCTGTATTTGATTTCTCGAGTTGTGAGCTAATTGTTGTCAGGGTGACCGGGATTAATTGGTTCTGTTTGGACGCTTTGCTTTTTGACAATTTCATGGACCTGTAGTAAGTCTTCAGAAAACATCATTTCCTTGTATTTATTTATTGGGATTTGACGTTTCGAACTTTCGGATAATTTTTAAGAGTAAAGGTGTCAAGTATGTGGACATGTACCGCAATTTGCGGTGTGCACCGAAAGTTGATTTCTCTGTGGTTTCAGGGCTCCAGGAGAGCGCGTTGCTCCTTCTCGCATACTTTTCCTGTTGGCGAGTGGAATTTGATAATCTAAACAATCCATGCCTATGGAAAAATTCTTAACAAGTGGATCTTAGGCTCAAGCATTCACCGCATACTACACTGTACTCTTTTATTGCTCGCTAATAAAAGGAACAGTTGATTAGATGTACTAAGGCCGGAGCTTGCTCGATTGACAATACCTGCTAATCAAATTTCGGCATTAAGTAATGTAACATAACGAATTAGACGTCCAACCTTATGGCATGTTCTATAATTGTAATTGTGAATGCATTATAATAATACGTTAGGATTGCTGCAATTAGTGTAATTAACGTTTACAATTACCTTTCAGGTCAGTGGTGCCATTAACACACTTTCTTGTAACCTAATATAATTTTACCAATATATTATTATGCATGCACCTAAAACCCAGTTTCAATTTCGCCAATTTATAAGAGAATATGTGGATTCCTTATCAAAAATCTTCAATCAATTCCGTCAATTTTAGAATATATGTTAAAATTGTGAATCAAACAGGAGAGTATGTGGAAAATGTGTCTGAATAAAAATCTGTTGAAAACACCTTGAGAAATTTGCCTAAACATATAATCATATAATGACTTATCATAAAAAAATTACATAATTAAAGTGAGCTAATCGTTGATAAGTTTTTAGTATCTTTACGATCTTAAAAGATAATTAAGTTGATGCAATATGATTACCAAGGTGCAGCGGAAAATGCTTTTTTTCAATAAAGAAAAGATATTTTGAAGGAAATTATCGTATCTAACAACATATTAAGCAGGAGAACTAATATGACGGGTCAAATAACAAAAGAGGTTGTAGTGATCATCTTTATCATAGAAAATGCGGTGATAATAGAGGTGGTGAACGGAAGAGCAACAAGAAAACACCTTATGCGAGGCTCGAGATATTTTATAATGATATTGAGCTGTTCTTAAGAACAAACAAAATATACAACCTTGTAAGTTTGCTTTGGTAATATATTCGAGATCAAGTAGGTTTATCTCATTGGATATTTGACTTCAAATAGATATACTAAATCATGGTAGAGTAGGTCATGGAAAAATTCAATTCTTATTACTATATGGTTAGACAATTTAGGATTGTCATTTCTTTCTTGGAATCAAGATATAAGATGCATGAGCAATATTTTTTTTATTAAAAATTATATAGTGATCTGGTTGAAAAACATGTTGATATCATTAAACAATTGTGATATAATTTATTTAATAATTATCAACTAAAATTGAAAAAAGATTAGAATTATAGCAGTTCAGTATCAATTTTAACTTCATTTGTTGTTCATAAGATTGATGTCTTAATTTATCCCTGTATTATTTAAAAATTATTTTTAAAATAAGTAATATCCGTGCTACATAATATCTAGTTTTAATTATTTGAAAGTTTTAATTAAAAATTATTTAATCTTTAAATAAAATAATGAAATAATAATAATAAATGGACATGGTTCGAGCCTTATTAGGCTTAGCCTCGAGCCCTTGTCCTTAAGTTCCAATCAAACTTTAGGCTGCCTGAAGCTTGACTAGATTTGGGCCCAAGCCGCATGTCCCAGGCTTGATTTAAAAATTTCAGGTCCAATCCAAGTAATATGAGTTTGTTAGGCCCAGGTAAACTATGTAAGTTGACGTCAATTCTAATAGGTTGATTTCCAAGACATTTTTAGATATAAAGCCTTTAACAACAAAAGTTAGCTTTTGTTAATTTTTGCATCATGAAGCCAATTTATATTCTTCTCACTTTGGTAGTTCCAGCATTATAGGACTTGATCAGGTTATATCCCTCTTTGACTTTGCAGAAATTTTTCTAAGTATAAATTTTGATCTATACATTTGTCTTAAGTTTATGGAGATGTATATGGCAGCTACAATCTCTAATGCAAAACATTTCATGTTTCATGATAACATAATGATTAGATGAGATTTCTTATAGGTAAGAAATTTGGCGATGAGAAATACGGTGTACAATAGGAATAAATTTATATAAAAGAAATAAATAAAAAAACAAGAAAATTTTATCTAAGTTTGGCTAATTTGATATGCTTATGTCTAAGGACGATTGGTTTCACTATATTAATTAATCACTCACTCAAGATTACAAACTTCTTTATTTTATATGGACTAGGTTTATACAAATATAATGATATATAAACTTTAAAGCTACAATTTAACAAAATTTATCTCTTACTAAGTTTAACATAATTTGAATATAATTATAATAAGTCTTGAAATCCTTTTAAAGTTTGAAACTAAAAACTTTTAAGAAAAACTCACATTCTTTTGGAAACATTCCAAAATTACATGCTTGTGTACATGACTCATATATACCTTAATTCAATTAAAACACTTTAAGTAATGCGTCCAAGATTGCACATATATGAATATAAGCTATACACAAGAATCCTAACCTTAGCAATTTAGTTTACAATAGGTTATAGTTGTGTCTAACCCCTCAAGTCATTAATCATGTCTAAAAAATACTTAAACTTCCCTATTAAAATTAGTTTTGTCAATATTTCAACTGCATTATTAAAAGTATGATCCTTTTCTAACAAGACCTATCCAGATGCAACAACTTTATGATCTTGTGAAACCTCACATCTTCTAATATAATATTTATCTATCTATCAGTCTTTAACTATTCATAGTCTCCTAAAAAGGTAATTGAATCCCGAACTAGAGCTTCTAACCCATTTAGCATCTTTGACAGGTTGGTTTAGTTTCACTTGTATCACCTTTGAACCAGTACTAGTCTCCACTGACTAACATTTCTACTCCATATGTTTAACTCAACATTTAAAGTTCCTTAAAAACTACATCCTTAAATGTTATCTTAAACTTTTTATCAAAAGCATGAAAACTTCAAAAGTTTAACTTGCAAAATTTTACATCCTTTAGCTCACAAAGATTTCCTACTTGCTATCTTTCTTTATCTTTATTGCAGCAAATTATCCACCTATAATTATGCTCCCCATTAATTTATAGATGTTTCTTTCCAATCTTGATCCTTTTATCATACTCATTACATATGTAATTACCTTGATATTATCTATATTAGTTTTATTGCCAAACCATTTGTATATAAGGTGCTTAAAGAGCTCAGATTATTCTTCAAATATGGTATAGTTTGAGATTGTACAATGTCTTAACAACACTATCACGTATGTTACTTTTGAATTATTTTATTTTTATAATGTTGCAATTTTTATCATCCCTCAACTAGATAATGCCAAATTTATTTGATATATATGACATACTAATCCTCATTACATCATATGTTGTGATCATCTCATTTTCAAAATCAATGAGTCATGTAGTCAATTAGTTTAAATGTAAATCATATCTCTATTATTATAATCAGAATCCTAACTCGACACAATAATAAAAACCTTGACAAATCATCAAAATTTCTTTCACCATTCTGTTCAATTCTTATTAAAACAATCCCTCCTAATAATCTAGTTTACTCTCATTTGTGGCATTTTTTTAACCTTACAATTTTGACCTAGAATTCCACTTAGATGATTCACCTTTCTCTCCTGCTTTTTTCTATGATCTTAATTTTCTCTTACATATAGCCCTTTACTTGAGATTTTCATAAATATATAGCCTCTATTGGTTGTGAACTAATAATACAAAAATGATATTTGCTACACCAATTATGTCTTGACCCAAGGGGAGTATGTTCTCTAGATGTTCATAAAAAAAGGGTGAAGAACAAAGTTAAATTATTTCTTTTTCATTATCTAAGATAATCACCTCAAACCTTAATATGTCATAGCTAATTGGTTGAACACGTTGATATGTTATTCCAAATTTGGTTCCTTGTACATATTCAATATTAATGGAAAAGTTCAAATAAAAATGGTAAACTAGAAGAAAAACTTACCCCCATCTTTTTGTATTGAAAAAGATTGGTATGACTTAGGTTTATAGAGAAATAATGAAATGGGATTGTGTCATTGTAGATTGGTAATCGTGGTGCAAATTTAATATTATAAGTAGGTTTTTGAGCAATAAATGCATGGTGGTCAATAAAATTGTGAATGTTTGTTTGATAGAGGAGACAATGAAGCTAAGAAGCATACTTTAGACCTCTTATTAGTTCTCTTCTAATATGAAATGAATCCTTTATTACTTGCCTAATGTTTCATCATCCTCTAGGCAATATAAGATGACTTTCAATTTTGTATCTATTTTTGGTATTTTAACAACAAATTATTGAAACCATTGGAGATTTTATTAATTTAATATAAAGATAAGCATATTTCGAATGATAGGTTTTTTAAAACTAAAAAGAAGAAATAGAGTCAAAGGAAAAAAAATCATAAGCATATTTAGTGCACATATAACTTTAAAATGCATTAGAATTATTTCCTTTAGAAGATTTCTAGACATGTGTTCATAATTACAACTGTAGAAGAAGGTGTTAAGACTCTTATCATTAATGTATTATACAAAATTACCATGATGCTTGATTGGGTCCATTAGATAACCCATAACCTAAGGAAAAATTTATGTGATCAAGAGTAGTAACATTTATAAAATTTTTGTGAGAAAAATGTTTCAAGACCAAAAATGTCTTATCCAATTATCATTACCACCTTCGTGTCAACTGGCAATAGTAGATTCATCTATAGTAAACCAACTAAGGATGGTAATGGGTTGGGTCAAGATAGGCCTAGCTAAAACCCGAACCCGAACTCGAGTCCAAGCTCAACCTAACTTGTTCCAACTTATTATTTTTCTAAAAAATTTTCAAAACAACGTAGTTTTGACATTGTTTGTCGGGCTTCAGTGTTGAGACCCGATCCCAACCGAAAAAAAAGGTAAACGCTAATCAAAGACAAAGTGGCGGAACGAATCAAACGGATCTTATGACCAAAGTGAAACAAAAGTGGGACAAACAAAGGCGAAACACAAATCGGAATCAAAAACGAAGCAAAGCCGACGAAAGCGAAAGAAGCGAGACTGAATTGCAATCGAAGCGGATAAATCGGATCGCAAAAATGCGGAACAAAAATCGAAAGTAAATCGCGTAAGGACAAAAACTTAATTACAAAAGGGGGTCGCGTTGGAAACCCTAAAACTAACCCAATCCGAAAATCCGGTATAAATTTTTTTTCTCTTTCTTTCTTTTTCTTTTTCATTCCTTTCATTTCAAATCAAACTGATACAAAACAATATAATTTCCCATTTGGAAATTCATCTTCAATC
>JAOTAZ010000005.1:12662664-12674600 GCA_025629785.1 Erythroxylum oxycarpum
AAAATTAAAATAATAAAAAAAAAATACGTCACATTTTAAATAAAATTTTAAGATAAAAATTAAAGAAACATAACGTTTTTATTATTTATTATAATATAATAAATAATAATAATTTTATAAATAATTTATAAATTAAAACTGATTATAAGAAATTAGCATAAATAAGCATATAATTTTTTCTTATTATTATCAAGAACAAAATTAATAATAATCAGAGATTTAATCATATTATTTAATATCATTAATATATAAATGATTTCTTAATAATAAGAATAATAGTAAGTAGAGAGTTACTAATTGAAGCCCAATTTAAACGGTTAAACTAATAAAAATAATTAAATAACCATTATAATTTTAATAATAATATAATGGTGAATAATAATAACGAATATAAAATTAGCACTTATCATATTTGAAAACAATTAAAATAATAAGAATGATTAAAGAAAGATAACGTTTTTATTATTTATTATAATATAATTTATAATAATAATTCTTCAAGAATAATTAAAGAACCATTTAAAACTTTAAACAATTAAATTAATAAGAATAATTAAAGAACCATAATAAATTTTAACAATAATAAAACGGTTAATAATTGTTAGGATTTATGTTAAATATATCATATCTTTATTTTTGGCATTTTTATTGGATATGAGACATACCATATATCTTGAAGATTTGTTTTAAATTAGTAATTGCATGTTGGAGATTTTGTTCGAAATTGGGTGTTTGAATTTGCAATTTTGGTATTGGATATGGTATGGAATTTGTCTAGGAGATATATACCATATATGCAGAATTTTTATTTAGACTGAATCTAAGAGTCCAAGTGTGACTGGGATTCTATCTAAAACCTAGCAGTGTGTGTGTGCTGATTTGGTACTGTGAGCAGCCAACGAAATGTGTGTGTTGAGATTTTTGTGACTGCGCATGTTCTGATTTTTTTGGTGGGCTGGAAGTTGATCTTTGTAGCTCACGTGTGGTGTGTGATTGATTGGTGGCGGCTGCGCAATCACTTTGAATTTTTCTGTGAGAAACCGTTGGGCAAAATTGGCTTGAAGGGCTGCTGTTCTCTGTTTTCATTGTGATCTACTATTGAGCTAATGTTGTTGGGATCTTGGTGCAGCTCTCTCTAATATTTCAGCTCTAACAAGCAGTCCAAGTAGTTGAAGTGTTGCTGGATTTTTCTGAGTTCTTGAAGTGCCACGGTTAAGTTGTTTTATCAATAAGAGAAGAGTTTCAGCTGCGATTTTGTGTTGATGTTTATGTGAGTCAGCCTATTGGTGTTGAAACAACTTCCAGATCTATTTCAGTGGAGCTTAACCTTTCCGGAAGTTCTCTTCTTTTTCTCAAGTGCATTATTATTTTGTTCTTAGTTGGTTGATCACTTAAGTTGTTTTATTTATTTCTCTATTATCAAATATTGTTGAGAAAATCTTCCGTTGAGGTTAGTACGAGGCGGACTATTGGGTTAATTGAGAAAATCCTCTGTTGAGGTTAATACGAGTCGGTCGTGTTATTGGGTGTGAATTCTTTCACGAGAAGTGAGGTTGAGAGATAGTGCTAAGGGTTGAGTGGTGTGGGCTTAGTAAAGTTTTGGGTAAATCTATTGTATTTTTGTGAAAGTGATTAAGCTAGGTGAGGGTTTCGCAGACGTAGGCAAGGCGTGCCGAACTGCGTTACCAAATTTCTGATGTTTTTATTATTTCGATTTTGCTTGTTTTTATATTTTATTGGTGCCAAGGAAATTTGCGGAAAGTTTACGAAACTATTTAACCCCTTTCGGTTTTTCATATTTAAGTTTTTAAGATAAAATTTCAAAATTCTCTACTATTTGATTTTCAGTCGTATGATAATGACGAGAAACCAAGTTTAGTTTTTCCACGAGGGCAATATAAATTTTTTGATTGGACTTCTACTTCACGTGCTAAGGGTAGTCCCAATCTAGAGTTCTCTTTCCCTGGTTGGAATTGGTTCATCACCAAGTCTCTTGTGCAAATTGATAGGTGCTTTCATCTTGCTAATCTTTTTGTTTCGTATTATATGCCCCCAACAGATTTACGTTTACATTGTTTGAACACTTGAACTCGATTCAACTTGGAAGGGATAAAGAAGTCCGAATTTGTTTCATGTCTAAGATGTAGAATTGGAGCTACTACCAATGCTATTTTTTTGTACTTTTTTACACTTATCATTTTTATCGTGATTTTTTCAAAATATAAAGATGTTACATGTGTCGCATTTTTTGACTTGATGTTTAGACCTTCGTAAACAACGTAAATGACAAAAAGTAAAACAGAAGAAAAATAGAAAAAAGAATTGTATTCTTATTTTTTTTGGTAAATCAGAAAAATAAATAAATGCTCAAAATATGTACAAAGAGTTCACAGACTATGCCACAAAAGGCTCGTCCAGCTAAAGTTAGCAACTAGCCTCATGGAAAAATAAAATAAACTAAGGAAACACCAAAGCTATGGAAGAAACAACCCAATACCCAATCAACAGCATAAACATCAAGAAACTTAGCCAAATTAAACCCAAGTATATATGACCTAAGTAGAAAACCTAACTAAGAAATTCCAAACCCATAGTTAGTAAGCCAAGGAGAACTTGAGGCAACCATAAACAACCATGGCCCCAGAATGGCCAAGAAGAAAACTGTCGCTAAGAAATAACTGTGCTGCACCTTGTAGGGTAGGCATGCCAAGTATAGACAATCCAAAGAGAACCTCGAAAGCTGTAACTTGGAAGAAACTGTGCAATTAACCTGCAAAATAAGGAAAGTATTAATCTAAATTACCTCCTTTCGGTGTATAGGCTGAGAAGTTCCCTAACGTGGAAGATTACTCCAGAAAGCACTCTCTCCTTAGCTAAGGCTTCATTCTTGAAAGTTTTGGCATTTCGTTCAGTCCATACGTGGTAAACAGTGGTGGAGAGCAGTAGAGGGAAGTGAGTGATGATTGAAACTCTAGTACTGGAAATAGCTAAGAACTAGGAAAGGATAGTTGAAAGATTAGAGTGTTTGAAAGCGGGCAAGTTGAAATGAGAAAGACAGTGATCCCAAATAGTTTTGGAGAAGGGGCAGTCAAAAAATAAGTAGTCTATGGATTCATTTGCTGAAAGGCACAGGGAATAGTGGCTAGGAATATAGAGGAATGTAAGCTTGTCTCGAGTTGGAAGCATTTGCAAGAAAGCAAGCCATAAGGTAAAGGAACATCAAAGTTTATTGTATTAGGACCAAACCAATTTATACCAAGGGATAACCGGTAAAGGTGTACGCAATAATTGGTAGACTGACACATTGGTATAACGCTTGGTAGCGCTAGCTAACCATCCAAACAGTCTGGTAAGGAGCTTTAGGGAAATAAGCTGGAGGAGCTAGATGTCTAGGAAGGTCCAGGGATACCTCACTGCAGCTCCAGGTATTATGAATGATCACCTCAGAAGCATGTGCTGTGAGCGGGAGCTCCGATCCATTAATCTCTCTCGGTATGGACAAGGACTTTAGAATATCACGCAGGTGCCAAGGATCCTGCCAGAAAAGAGTAGACATACCATTTCTAATCCTAAATCTAAATTGATGACACAACTTATCCGGGACTGTTAAAATCTTTCTTCAACTTCAAGAACTATTATAGGTAGGCTAAGCACTCCAAAAATTATGCCTTCGCAATATTATTGTATGAACCCACCTCACCCAAATAGCTTTCCTATCTTCAAACAAAAACCATATCCGTTTACCAAAAAGAACTTGATTCCAAGTAGTCAAGTGTTTTACTCCTAAGCCCCCTTCTTTTTTTAGGACAACAGATGTCACTCCACTTCATCCTAGCCTGAGAATTAGAAACTACCTTTCTTGCCTATAAAAGTTCCTAAGCTTAACCTCAATATCCTTAAGGATAGAAGAGAGAAGAATTAGATGTGAGGACCAGTAGACATTGAAGGAAGAGAGTACAAAGATAACTAATTGAAGCCTACCTGCATAAGAGAGGCTCTTATGAGTCCAACGAGCCTACCTGCATAAGAGAGGCTCTTATGAGTCCAACGATTGATCCTATTATCAATTCCATCAATTAAAGAAGCACAATCCCTCTTAGAAAGATGACCAATAATAAGAGGAACACCAAGATACCTAAAAGGGAGAGATCCTGACTTAATACTAAACACAAGTTTCATTCTATGGCTCAAATGACTAATATCTGAGGGATAAGTAAAACTGACTTTTGGATGTGTTCATCTCCATACCTGAAAACATAGAGAAAGTATGCAAGGAGTCCAGCAAAAGTTAAGCTGAGATCAAATCCCCATAACTGAACATTAAAAGATCATTCGCAAAGAGAAGATAGTTAAGCTTAAGACCCTGACATCTCCAATGATATTTGAACTGGGGAGAGTTCTTAAGTCTTAAATTCTTAGAAAACACTTGCATACAGATAATGAAGAAGAAAGGCGATAATGAATCCCCATGTCTTAATCTAGATTTACCTTTGAAAAATTAAGTAGGAGACCCATTGACCAAAATGGAATAGGAAGGGGTAGTAATACATTCTCTAACCCATTCAATGAACCTCATCAGAAAGCCTACTACTTCTAAAGTGTTAAGCAGAAAAGTCCAATGAATAGAGTCATAGGCTTTTTGGAGATCCACTTTGAAAGCACAACGCTTATGAGAGTTTGAAATGTGATAGTTCTTGAAGATTTCTTGTGCTAAAAGAATATTGTCTCCTATTCGACAATTCTTGATAAAAGCATTTTGATTAGGACTTACTATAAGAGGGAGGATTTCACTGAGTCTGTTAGTCAAAATTTTAACAATTACCTTGTAAAGCATATTGCAACAGGAGATGGGTCTAAAGTCTTGGACTGTGGAAGGGTGAGAAGATTTAGGAATAAGGGAAATGAATGTGGAATTAAGCTCTTTGAGGAGTTTGCCATGGTTGAAAATTTTTTGAATAGCACCAGTGACATCATCCTCGATAATGTGCCAGGCCTTTCTATTGAAGTTCCCATTAAAGCTGTTAGGGCCAGGAGCCTTATTAGGATTTAAGGGAATGGAAGACCTCTCAAATAACTTGCGATGATACTTCAGCATTACGAGCTTGAGAAGGAGTATCTGCAAGGGTTATATGGCCATAACAAACTTGTTGACATGGCAGGAAGTTTTCTCCAATACACCATCAAGTTGGATAAAGCTAGATAATGTTGGTTGAAGGAAGGAAACAACATTCCTAGCTTGAGCAGAAGCTGCCAATATTGACCAATAGGAAGGAAGGAATTTAGTGAGAACATCAATAAGTTGATATTTTGTGGGCAGATATGTGAATTGTGGTAGACCTTCCATGATATTTTCGTGTGTGAAGTGACAATCTAACTCTATATACTTAGTTCTCTTATGAAAAATCGGATTCTTAGTTATGGATAGAGCACTTTGATTATCACAATATAAGAGAACAAGCTTAAGATTCAGGATATTGAATTAATCCAAAAGCCTTACAAGTTGTGTAATTTAAAGGTAGCCTATGACATGACTATATTTAGTCTCCACAGATGATTTAGAGATAGTGCTTTGCTTCTTGCTCTTCCAACTAATAAGAGATTGACCAAGTTTGAATTAAATAACTAGTGATTGAGTGTCAAGAGGTAGGGTAACTGGCTCAATAAGAATATGAAAAAGCTTGAAGTTTGAGCTGATAATTAGCTTTTAACATAATACTTTGATAAGATGTGCCTTTAACATACTTAAGAATATGTTCCAAGGCTTGCAAATGGGGTATTCGATGTTGTTGTATAAACTGACTCAATGTTTGAACATCAGATACAAATTTTGCTCTAGTATGAGTGAGGTAATTGAGTTTCCCAATGATCATTCTACAATAAGTGGGATTAGGCAAGAGCTCTCCGACATCAATAGCTAGATGATGATTAATAGGTAAGCGGTGGATACACTTTTAGCATCAAGAATTCCAACTTTAGATAACAACTCAATAGTAAATTTCTTTTAAGTGAGTAATAACATGAGAAGTATAACCAACTTTAAGATCAAAGAAATAACGCAATTTGCCCAAGTCTTTGATATTAAACTTTAAACAAAGATGTTATTCTAGAGTCAAAATTAAGCAAGTTTATAATCAATCACTAAGTTTTCATCAACGTAAACAACTACAATGGCAAGATCAGAACCCTGCTTCTTGATAAATAGGGAGTAATCATTCTTAAATTGAATATATCCTAACTACTAATTAGAGATAGACAATTTAGCAAACCACTGCCTTGACACTTACTTAAGGCTATAAAGGGATTTTTTGAGTTTGCGAACCTTGTTATGATGATTATTTATAACTCTAGAAATTTTCATGTAAACTTCTTTCTCCAAGTCACCATCTAGAAAAACATTTTTAATATCAAGCTTAAATTAATCCAAATTTTTATGAGCCGCTAAAGCAATGATAGTTTTGATATTAGACATCTTGATTACAAGAGAAACGGTCTCCTGAATACCAACCTTTTATGAGTAACCTTTAATGACTAATCTATCTTTAAGTCTCTCCATGGTCCCATTAGAATTAACTTGACCTTATAGACTCATTTACAGGGGATAACCCTTTTTCTAGGAGGGAGATTAGTCACATCCCAAGTATGGTTAGTCTATAAAGCCTCAATCTCTTTCTTAATTAGTAAAACCCAATCTGGATTAATGGAAGCCTCTTGATAGGAACAAGGTTTAGTGTATGTAGTGAGGATGGAGACATGAGCTTGGTGAGGGAGGGGTAGGGGATGAAATTAGACTAAATTTCACCAATGAGAGAGATTGGTGATGTTATTAGCATAAGAGCACATATAGTCCTACAATTAAGCGGGAGCTTTATGAATTCTAGTTGATCTTTTGAGAGGAGGGAATTTTGATATAGGAGAAGTAGAAGGAATAGGTTAGTTTGAGGGAGTAGAGGTAATATCAAGTTGAGATAAGGGAAAAGGTAATTCATTAAAAGAAAAGGAAAAGAAGAAAAAATTTAGTATTAAAGATAGGAGAAGGAAGAACAAAAGATGAGAATTTTTATGAAGAATGGAAATATGAAAAGGATAGAAACGTTCATGAAAAACATCCCTAGAAGAGATTATTTTTCCATTAATCAGATCAAGCACATTATAAGCCTTTTTCTAGTAAGGATATCCTATGAATACATATGGATGGGCTTTGACTTCAAATATAGTTCTACGTTTTGTAGGTGTAGCAACAAAACAAAGGCATCCAAAAGATTTTAGATGTTGATAAGGTGGTGTAATGATTTAGGATTTAAAGGAGATTTGTATTGTAAAATGAGAAATGGAATTCTCTTTATGGGGTATGTGGCAGTGAGAAGGTATTCATCCTAGAATTGTATTAGAAGGTTGGCTTGAAAGAAGAGGGATCTAGCTATGTTAAGGAGATGCCTATATTTCCTTTCAACTTTCACATTTTGTTAGGAAGTATCTCGACAAGAAGATTGATGAATAATGCCTTTGTTGGCCTAATGTTCTTGACTATAAAAAAACTCAAAACCATTGTTTGATATATCACTCTTAACATTAGCATGAAATTATGTTTCGATGTAAACAATAAATGCTTTAAAGATAGGGAAAGCATTGCTTTTATGTGATAAAAAATGAGACCATGTAGTAAGAGAATGATCATCAACAATAGTAAGGAAGTAACTATAGACATCATGTGTATAATGTTGATATGGACCACAAATGTCTACATGTATGATTTCAAAAATGCATTCAGCCCTAAAGAACTAAAAGTAAAGGATTGTCTATGAAACTTTGCCTTAGGAAAATTGAATCAAAGTTGTGTTTACAAGATTAAAGAACATCAATATATTTCATTAAGGCAAAGGAATGTGACCTAATTGGCAATGCCACAAATAAGTAGAAACGTTACAAACTATGCTACAATTATTCAAAGGAGTATAATCAAGACTAGAAGTTCCAACACTTATAAATGTGTAGGATTCAAAGTAATATATTCCATCAACTTCCCTACCAAGAGCCATTGCTTTTCTCATTGAAGAGACTTGAAGAACAAATTTAAAGGGTGCAAACAAAAAGCTAGAGGAAAGTTATTTCGTTAATTTGCTAGTTGAAAAGGAGATTAAACTAAAAATCAGGGACATACAGTATATGAGAAAAGGTAATATGGGAATAACTTTTTTAAAAAGTAATTAATAATATCTGGGGATAACTTGACAATACCAATGTGTTTAATTGGGGCCATTAGGTGTAGTAATAATACAATAATGTGGAATAGGTATATAAGTATAAAAAATGTCAAGATGTGGGGTAATATGATCTGTAGCTATACTATCAATTATTCATTTCATATTAGGCTTAGAAGAAAAATGATATAAGCAATTACCTTCCATCATAGCAGAGGATGCAATAAAATCAGAGGAAGAGACCTCCAAATTGTGATGAGACGACAATGCCAGGAACTATTGACACTGTTCAGTTGTTATAAGAGTGATGTCATTAGAAACTCCGTTAGCTTAAGTATTACAAGAGAAACCAGAATCACGAATGTTAATTGGAATATCAGAATGACCTATAGTAATAACTAACCTTTTGTTTCCAATATCTCTTAGTTCAAGATGAAGTTTAAAGCAATGGTCCATATAATATCCAATAATCTTACAATGTGTGTAAAAATAATTGTTTCTTTTACCGACGTTATTCTTTTGAATAACAAGGGCAAAATTTCCATAATTATTAAAGAGCCTTTATAACTTGTTTTGCGAAACCAAGACCAATGAATCAAAATTAAGTTGACTTATAGCAATTTTATAAATCTATCTTTGATATACCTCTTGTATCATAAGGTTATAGGCTTGATTGATAGATGGGAGAGGTCTTATCATTAGAATGTTGCCTTTAATCACTTTGTATTCATCATTTAGGTCCATAAGAAATCACATTAGGGTTAATCATGAATAAACTTGTTAAAACTTGGATAGAACCTTAAGTATATTAGGGAATATTCACCAAAAAAGTAATTCATCCTACAAAATTTTAAGTTTCATAAAATATGAGGCCATAAAGTGATTAGCTTGTTTAAGTAGACAAATCTCTTTTTGTACTTGATAAATCTTAGTCCCAACATAATAAGCATATATGATCTCCAATTCTTTTCACATCTCTGCAACATTAGAACAATGCAACAGACTTTTGACAATGCCTTCACCTACCAAATGTAGAATCCAAGGGTTATTATGTTATTGCATCTTTCCCATTATGCAAACAAAAGAGATGAATCATCTAGTTTAAGATGCTTTCCATTAACAAAGCCAAGTTTTGTTGCTAGAAGAAAGAGCAACTTCATAATATCACCTTTAGTTTGCAAAATTGTCACTATTAAGAAGTTTTGTTGAAAGCCTAAAGTTCGAATGATCATAATGGTGTATATAGAACTCATAAGTAGGATATGTGCCAAACGAATTGACAAAGTCTTAATTCAAGATATGAGTGGAATGTGGAGTTTTAGACACCATTGAAATAAAAAATGCTTATTGAAGCAAAACATCAAATAATGAGAGTATAAAAGAAATTGTGTTGAATATATAGAAATTATATAAAGCCAAACCAACAGATGAAACAAATTGTTCTCAATTACTCTATGATAACATGTTACATTTTGTAACTTAATTTTCAAACATCTATAACTAGCGTAAATGCCAAAAAAGTAAAATAGAAGAAATGCTTGTGTTCTTATTGACTTTTCTGTGTACATATTTATATACAGAAGAATAAAAGGTATACATTTTGTTAGATGGATGAAACTAATTGGTTATTTGGTCATAAAAAAATTTGTTGGTGTGGCATGAAGTTTTCTCCAACAACATAAAGCTAATCCAATCTTGTTTATCAACTTGCATGTCAATGTTAATTTTAAGCCACTATAGTTGACAATAAAGCTTGTACCTGGCCTGACTTGACGTTAACAAATTCAACTTAGCTTGATAAAATTTTATGTCAGGTTTAAACTCGAACTACACAGACTTGGCTCAACTGAAGCCTAAAAATTATTAAAAAACATCATTTTAAGTAAACTGATGTCATTTTTTATTTTTAATTGGAAAATAAAATTAGGTTGAAATGGGAAAAAATTTTGAAAGATGGCCTGACCTATTTCCATCTTTATCTACCACATGGTCAATATATTCTATTCTATATAATATCTCTTACATTTAACGTCTAAGGAAGCTACCTATTAATTTATGTTGTTTCAATATTTCATCATTTCTCGTGCAGGTAAGTGTACAAGATTAGATTATATGAATTTTATGAAAGATCCATACACACACTAGATCCATAAATGTTTTGTTTCCTTTGTGTATAATGGTCAATGTTGAGGAAAATCTATAATATGTAAGATTGGTATTTTTTTCTTGGGGCCCTACTTGGTCCGGCCCAATTAGAAGTCAACAATCTCAATTCAATTTGAAAATAGTTCAAGTCAAGTTTTATTTTTTTAATAAAATTTTAGGTTTTAAGTCAAGTTTAGGCTTAGACATTTAAACTTGACCTGACTTGAAGCTTGAACCATCTCTTTTATTTTATTTGAAACGATGTTGTTTTATAATAGGTAAAATGACATCGTTAAAAAACGAATTGAGTGACTCTTATTTCTCGTCTATCTTCACCCACTATAGCTTAATTGAAATTAAATTTTTTAGGGTCCGTTTGATTTCACTTCTATTTTATTATTATATTTAATTTTATTTTATGTTTTTAATTAAAAAACCTATTTAGTTGAGAGTTGTAATAAAAACGAAAAATAAACAATTTTAGTTTTATCATCCTATGTCTATTTTTCAGTTATACTCTTATGTTAATTTTTTAATATATTAAATTAATTAATTCTCATTATTTTTAGAAATAAAATGTGTGAATATCTATATAATTAAAGATATTTAAACATCTATTGTATATAATAAAATTCTATAAACGATAACATTGCATTAAGTCATTCTAATAAATATAAGATGTCTATCATATTATGATTCTTCATAACATAAAACTATTATCATTTACAAAAAGAGATAACATAAATTAATTAGAATTAATATAATCATTTCATATTTGTCCAGCAATTTCATCCACACTTCCAGGTATATTGATATAGCATGAATCAACCAAATAAAAGTTACATAATATATAAATAACATAATATTAATAAAAACTTATTAAAAATTAATCATAATTACAACATTTATTTAAAATAATGTAATACCTTATGGAGGCAGAGGAAATTAATTAGCTAGAGTTTTCATTGTTTCTAAAAGAACTCAAATGAACAACAACAAATAATAATTTGGGTTGAATCAATTCCTTTACCTTTATATGGTATTTATTCATTGATTGGAACATGTGTATCAATATGTGTACCATTTGTTGCTCCTCTACATTCTTAAAAAACAAAATTACATTATACATAACAAAAATAGTAATTAAATATATGAATGCACTTTACAATATAAAAATAATTTTGAATTATATTGAATCTCATGAGATGTATTGATAAAGGATGATGGAGTAATGACTCTTTTTGCTGGACAATTAACTGTATATAAAGTTTTACGAAAGTATTTCAAAATTGTCCAGGATAAATGTTGAAAACATTTTGCATTAACTCTAATTGTCTCACTATGCCTTATAATCTTCAAGAAAATTACTGTTGGATATTGAATTTTCTAAATTGCTTAAATAGTTATTTATGTTTGTTTATTGGTTTAATTTTTTATTTTAGAATTGGGTCCTTAATTAGAATTTGAGGGAAAGATGAGAAATTGAAATTAGAATGAATGGTTAGGATTAAGTTAAATTAAGTAGTAGTAGGCTTGTTAAATGGAAGAGTAGAGCCATAAAAGACAAAATAAGGGCAAACTTGGAAAGCCCAA
>JAOTAZ010000005.1:12674700-12686504 GCA_025629785.1 Erythroxylum oxycarpum
GAGAAGATCAGTGAATCCTTGCAAGGCATTTGGACAATTTCGAGAGAGTTAGCTTTTGTACTAAGTTAGTAGCTAGACATTTGGATAGCTTTACAAGCATATTGAAAATTGAGCATCAAATGTATTTTGTGATTTGTGTTAAGACTTTGATGAAATGTCGATATGTAATTAAAGCTATGTATGAAAGCTTTGTATGAATTTCATTTTGATTTGGAAATGAATTAAGGATTGAAAAAGTTCCTTTGTGTATGTGCTTATTTATATTGTAGTGTACAATTCATATTTCAGGTTTTCATAGGGGTAATAATTGTGTGTTGACTTTATGGGGGAAAATTGGATTGATTTGGGCTTTATTAGACAAACTGGTCTTCTTGAACATTGCAGTCTATCCTCTTAACTTTTCAACGGTATAAAGTTTGTAAAATTTGGGTATCGGAGTTGAGAGATATGAGCTTTATAAGTGATGATGCTGTATGGGAGGTATAAATATGACAGCTATGATAAATGATGAGAGTTTGCGTATAATATAAGTTATTTGAGTTGAAAATTGGGAGTTTAATGCATTCAAATTGGTAATTGGATATTTGAGGAGTGTTATTGCACTAGAAGGGTTGATAATGGGAAGGTTATGAGTGTATATGGTGTTAACGGACATTAGGTCCATTTAACAGACCTTCTTGGGTGAAAAAGGACCCTCATCCTAGTGCATGTCCGTTAAACGGACATGGATGTCCGTTTAACGGACCTTCTCGGGTGAAAATGGCTTTTAAGCTAGTCTATGTCCGTTAAACGGACATTGATAGGATAGCTATAGTAAATCACAATTTTGACCATTTTAGAGGCCGAATCTTATTTTAAGGTCTTCATGAAAGTTATAGATCTCTATGTTTTCTTTCAAATGGTCAAAAAATGAAATCAATCTGACACTTTTAGAAAAAGTTATGGAAATCGCGCCAAGACATGTACAGTTTGGGTAAGGACATAAACATATCAGATTATTTTGGCCATAACTCCTTCATCCGACCTCCAAATTAAGTGATCCTTGAAGCATTGGATTCTTAACACGTTTGACACATTTCCACAAATATTGGTAGCTTTGGTTTTGAATTCAAAAGGATTGATTCAAAGCAAGTGAGGGTTCGATTAAAATGACCCTACAACGAAACTCACTTACGCTTTTTGACTTCAGATTGGATAGTTAGGCTCCGGGAACGTGGTCCAACACCTTGATTGGGCTTTAGGAATGGGGTCCAATAATTACTACTTGTTCCTCCACAATCAAAGGACTTTTTGGCATTAAGCTTCCTAAATAGAGTTGTCAATGGGTCAAGTCCAACCCCATATGTATTTAAAACAAATTAGAAAACAACATCGTTTTTTACAAAATGATGTTGTTTTTGGCTTTTGGTCGGGCCACAAGCGGGGCTGGGTCGCACCGACTCGTGGCTCGGTCAACTGGGCCAAAATCGAGTCGGGTCGGATTGGGCCAAAATTGACGTTCATACTCTTAAACTCTTAAACTCATCATATAAACTGAAGAAGATTGTCTTGCTTATTCTTATGTTCTCATAAATCCTTGTAGGATTACCATTCAAAATTTCTACTATCCAATTATGGCTTGATAGAGTAAAAGTTTTACATAGTTACTTTTGTAAATGAAAATATTTGTTTTCTTCTTCAGCTAGAGAAATAATAACTACCTTCATCAATTATCATCAGAATATGTTCCAATAGGAATCTATATATCTACAATACCAATATTAAATAATTAATTAAAACACTTAGTCAAAAGGTTTAATTAAATATTCATACAAAATATAGACTTAAAATATTCATACAAAACATTTCAAATATTCATACAAATATAGAGTTAAAACATTAGTCAAATAATCATACAAAATATAGACTTAAAATGTTCAAACCATGGTATAGTTCCTAATATAAAAGTGTCAAATCAATAACAATTCTATATACAATAACATCAAAAGCAACTAAAGCGACATAATTCAATCCAACTTCTTTACATATGCCATGTTTATAACAATCTCCTTATAAAGTGGAGAATGATGTAAAGCATTCATGACTTTTCCATACTGCAAACCCTTAACACCCAGTCTATCTAAGGAATTCAAACATTTTATCATTATATTAGTCTTTTGGTTAATCGATGAGGCTCCAGATCCATTTTCTGCAGTGGATGATGTTTCAATTAGTTTTTTCTCATGTAAATAATTCTTTTTTTAATTATTCACCATTCATAATCAAAAACTCTTCTTATTCATAGGAGATTTCTTTTTCTTTGAAGGAAAACTTGTAACTTGATCTCCATTCTCATTATATGAGCAATTTTCATCAACATCAATTCTATGTTCTTCTTTTGTACTATTTGATAGAGATTTAGTTGATGGATGTGCAACTATGAAACAAATTAAAAACTCTTTGCATCCTTTTTTTCTTAAATCTGTGAGCCATTTATTGCACCTAAAATGAAGAAAAGAAAACATGAGAATAAATATTTTATACTATGATATGTTAGTAAACAAAGACATATTTTAACTTACATAGATTTTATTAACCATTTTTAGCATTAACTTCATCGGTGAAGGAATTGTAACCGGTTCATGTTTCTTTGAGTAAGTTCTTGAAATTCTTCAATCTAACCTTTTAATACATTATACTTATTCTTCAATTAAACATCAGTATAGTCATTATTGAATTTTATTTGAAGGCCTACCTTAATATTCTTCGAACTAGATTAGGAAAAGGTGGTATTTGTCAAAGTTTTCTTCCTCACTTCTCCAACTATCAATGAGATTAAATGCGCATATCTATGGTATTATTTTATACTTCCATCCTTTCGTTTATTTCCACACAATCATTGTAATTGTTTATATTGTTCGAAGCTTTCATCACTAAATGTAATTGCATATAAGTGATATCAATCAAAACAATTTCCACAAAGAATTAAATACTAAAAATGGTTCAAAATAATCACAAGACAACCATAGTCTAATATAGTGTCCTTGCACTATAAAAGTGATTATGTCCTTGAAGGATTCATATGTTATAAGAGATCTACACCTAAAAACTATCGTGTATACAAAAAGGTTCGCATCTAGCTAAAAAAATCCAGGAAATGGGATTACAAATTATTGATTTATTATACAAGAAAATATTGAATCTAGAGAAAAAATAGCAATTTGGATAATTAAGATATATAAAAGAAGATAACTCGACAATAAGATAAAAGGAAAGCATGAGAATGTTCAAAAGAAAAAAAATTAAAGACGCAAATACATTTGCGATACATTAATTTTATTGGTAAATTGCCTTTAATTAGTTAATGCTATGAGATTGAAATAAGCATAGATAATTGGATTATAGAAATAAGGGCAATATATCGTATAAAATATTGATTTTTAATTAATGAATTGCAATTCTTTTTATATTGTATAATAAATAAAAAACGCTTATAAAAGCCTATACATTATGTAATGTATACATTAACATATTCTAAACCACCTCAATTCAGATAGTATATTGAATCAAAGTTTGCAAGTGTTTGTATTAAATATATAAAAGGAAATAGAAAAACTATTTGAGATTTTAAGATTAGTTAAAGAGTCTTAAAAAGCTTACCGAGCCACGTAAGGACAATTTAAAATTTTTGACGAACTTAATATGATATCTTTAGAAAGTATATTAAGATTGTTCAGATTCTACTTAGATATAATCATTATTAAAATAACCTCACCTATCACAAATATACTTTCCATATAATTCCTACACTACATAACACTTTTTGTTTTCCCTTTTAATTTACATATACAATCACTCTATGATTATTTAAAAAATATAAATATTCACATTACCCAAATTCTTCTTTAGACAATATGAAAATAATGAATTCAAGGGATTAAATAAAATGAGATGTTATAAGAATTAATAGGAAATCGAATTACAGAGATCTTAAAGAATTCTTTCAAATTTCTCCTTAGTTATTTGAACTTCAAAAAGAGGAAAACATGGCTCCCTACATCAATACAACCAAGTAGATGAGATGAACCTATAACTTAAGATTAAGGATTTTATGGTTGAATAATAGCGCCAAAAAATACAAGCTTTTTTCACAAATCCTTACTTTCAATAAAAACTTCTAATAAGATGGATAATTAAGAGACAATTTGAGTTTAATGACCTTAAAAAGAAGATCTTCATAAGGAAGCTCACTCTTTCTACATTAGTACCATTGGTAATCCAACAACTATAGTCTTATTCGTTAATCTTATAAGGTATATTATCAAGAAGGAAAAGTCTACACAAGCTACCAAACAATTAATCAGACCGATAACTATAAGAAAAGTTGAGGAAGAAATTTTTGCTTTACATCCTAAATGGACTAAATTCCTTTTTAAACAAAGTACTATTTGTTTAGGTTTGTAGAAAACCATTTTAAAAAAATCAGTACTATCATTCTCATGATTTTTTACTCTTATTATTAATGGTATTGCTACTAACCTTATTAATTGAATTTCTCCACCTATTATCTTCATAGTTCACATCTAATGCTTCAATCTCACCACCTCCTAAGTCTTCACTATTTTCAACTTCACTATCATCTCCAAAAACCTTAACTCTCACAACTCTTTTTTACTACTACCCCTTTACCATATCTTCCCTTTTCACTAACATCTTAATACTAATTAAATAACTTTTAATGATCCATTTAAACTAAGCATGTAATCCAATTTTTTACATGAACAACTTCATATTCATAAACATCTCATTCACGAAAAACTAAAAATGGATGGAAATCATCTCTAAAATATTTACCTTAAGACTGAAGCCACTAATGAAATCTCTAATCAATGTTTCTCAAACTATTTTTATTGTAGATAGGAGTATAGTAGTCAATTTGTTGATAGCTTAAGATATCTTTAAGGATTATCATTATAACAAATCCATGAAGAGTTGTTCCAAACAGATTGACATTACAAATACCTTAGATTCACTCAATTGGACATTTCTATATCACACTCTACATGTTTTTGGATTCCTTTCTAAATTTTTAAATTGGATCTATCAATGCATATCAGCTCCTTCTTTTAATGTATTGGTAAATGGAGAAACAACAAAGATGTTTAAGGGAGCAAAAGGAGTTAAGCAAATAGATCATCTATCTCCTTATATGTTTGCATTAGTGATAAAGGTTTTCATAAGAATGATAGATCGCAACATAGCTTAAAGGAAAACATTTAAGATATCATTACAAATGTAGAAGAGCTAAACTTTTCAATTTTCCATATGTTAATGACATGTTGTTGTTATATGGTTATGATTCATAGTCAACTCAATTATTGTTAGAATGTATAGAAGAATTCATAAGGATGTCGGGATTGGTAATAAACAAAGAAAATAACTAGATCATTATCTCCAGAATTTCAAATCAGATGGAACAGAACTTGACACAAATCTCAGGACTATAATTGTTTAGAGCTCCTCTTAAATACCTATGGTTACTAATTTTAGCTTCCAAACTAACTTACCAAGACTGCAAACCTCTATATAATACCATTATAAATAGAACTTGTTGCTGGATGTCTAAGAATCTCTCTTATGCTAGAAGGATTTAATTGATAAACTCAATCCTTAATGGTATTTATGTAGAATTGTTAGTCAAGATCGTCAAAGATATGGAGAGAATTTTTAGGAATTATTTACAGAGTGGAATAGGCTCTAACAAAATAAGTTCTAAGGTTAAATGGAAAGATTTTTACCCTCTTAAAGAGTAGGGAGGGCTAGGAATAAAACAATTAAGGGTGATAAAAAAGTACTCATGGCCAAAATAATTTGTGGGCTTTATAATAAAAAAGAAACCCTTTGGGTTAAGTAGATGAATGAGGAATGTATAAGAGAATCCAACTTCTAGGCAATGAGACTATTATCCAACTCCTCTTCAGCCATAAAACTAGTTTTGAGTCTAAGGGAAGCAATATATATGGAGATGAAGCACATAATTAGTGATGGAAAAAAAAGTTTTTAGCTTAACAATTGGACAGATTTAGGACCTTTTTATCTTCACTCTTCCTATAATTAAATTTAACATTCTCTACCAACCAATGCAAAAGTCAGCTTAGTGATTTAAAACAATAATTGGTTCTTTCCTTCATATGGGATAAGCATTCCACTTCCCAACTTCTCCAATTACTAGCTTAATTAAGACAAGGAAGATATGATTATTTGGCCTAGAGAGTCGTCCAAAAGGTTCACAACTTTTTCCTATGTAAGTCTATCCTCACCAAGAAATTAGGAAGTTAGATGACACAAATTGCTTTGGTTTAAGTACAAAGCACTCATTCATCATATGGTTAGTCATAAAAAATAAGCTCCCCACCCTTGATAGGATGAATTGGATTGGAACTAATCTATGTATATTTTATGACACACAAGCTGAAACAAGGGATCACATCTTCACTTGTGACTATATAGAGGAAATTTGGGGTACTCGACTACAATTGCGCAATTTGCAGTATAATGTTCAATACTTGAAAAGAACCATCGAATAAGTACTAAAGCTAAAGCTTTACAAATCCAATGATTATGCAATAGTCAAATTGACTATCAATATCATAATTTATGAAATATGGAAGGAGACAAAACAAAAGCAAGTTTCATAACACAAGGCAAGAATTGGGAACATTGATTCAATGCATGGTGAGAAATATAAGAGATAAGAAGTTGCATATGAGCTTCAGTTCAAGACCTAAAGCAACTTGCAACATCAACTAAAAGGGAACTCATCTCAATTCATGAGAGCTATAATTTAGGAAAGCAAACAAGAAAATAACTACTAAATAACCAAAGAAGGAATCATTAAAAAAAAACTACTTGGGCATAAGAATCCAAGATACATAGTGGAACTAGTGGGGAAGAAGGAGTGAGCCTGCGTGCAAAATTGCTTAGTAGTAATCTAAAAGAAACAAACTTAATGAAGTGAACTAGAAAGAACATGCATCAAAGCTATAACAAGAAACAAATAACCTAGTTTATGAAGATTTGAAGAATATAATGGAAACTAGAGGAGAAGGATTGAGTTTATATGTAAAGCAATCAGATAATGATCAATAACATATGATCTCAGTAGCAGGAAGAAGTGAATTGGAGCTCCAAGTAAAAGGGTCAATATAGGGTAGCAAACCCAAAGGTGGCAATAGACGGAAAAAATCACATGCATAACATATGTAAGACACTTGTTTAACAAATAACTCAGCTAGCATTGGCTTTAATTATAGCAATCTTTTGTAAGTAATTAATTTTGCTTGATTTCAAGTTATAACTAGAACCTTGTGTTAATTTGGTAAGATTCTTACCTCTTTGGAAATCTAATATTTTAATTTCAAGAAAAAGAATTAAGACAGATTTGTACATTAAAATAAACCTATAATTCAATTTTTTAGTTAATATGGTAAAACAATCGGCTCTAAGTTACTCAATTTAGATGTCTGATCAAAACAATAACCTACATGATATTTGTAATTATTTATCATATTTTGTCATAACAACAGGACAAGTCATATTTGGATCATGTAAATTTTCATCTTAGACTGACCCAAACTTGATCAAATTTTAAAATAGTAGTTTGATTTTGAGTTCGATTAGATTTTGATCTACTCAAAGCTTGATTGAATATCTAAGTTAACTTTACTTTTCCTATTGTTTAAACAAGATTTTTTGTCGCTTTTCGTTACAACAATCCTAACCTTCCATATTTTATTTGTTGTTTGATTCATTTTAAAGTTCTTTTAAGATGAATTATTTATGAATTAGATTTAAGATAGAGTTGTGTGTTGTAACAAAATAATGGGAAAAAAAGGACAAAGAATTACATATGAACTAATATTATAGTCAGTAAAGATTAAAAGTCAAGAAGATTATTGACAAGCTCTATTTAGATTTATGTGAGTTTATTAGTCAAGAAAGGCGGAGGGTTTATCTTGGTTTATGACACTTTTTCAGATATGTAGGTTGAAGAAGGCAAAAAAAGTTTTTTTTTTTGGGGGTTTGACTAAGTTTAAGAGTTGAGGAATGCAAAGGAGTTTGCCTAGATTTATTTGGGTTTGATGTTTGAATTTATTTGAGTTTGTTTCAGTTGTTAATTGTAATGTTGATAAAGAAGGCCAAGAGAAAGTTTCTTTTAAGAAGCGCACGAAGTTCTAGTTTCTACTTCACTGGTCAATTAGGTGGTAGGCGACTGGGAAGAGGAGAGTCAGAATACAAGTCGTATTAGATCGTGAAGTTCAAACCCTAGTTTAATTTAAAACTCAATTTTTTAAAAAATAAAGTTTGAATCCAAGCCATAACTTAATCAACTTAAACTAAACCTGGTTGAATTTAAGTTGAATTGGGCCGAGTTAAGCTCTGTCTGCCATTCCTAATCACATTGTTCAATTATGTTGAATTTCTCACCAGAGATTTTATCACTCATCTTCCCTCTAGTTAAGAGTTGTCATAATCATTGGATAATCATGCTTTCATGAATAGTATAATTCTGAAATCTTTTCTCTCAAAACTCCCTTCCCTTTAGTAAATGTGACATTATTTTGCCTCTTCTTCCTCCTAACCTTTCTCTATTGGATCCCAATTTCTATTGATATGTCGTCACAATCCATAGCTTAATATTGGAAACAATTTTTATCTGTAATTATCTTATTTTGTGTGATTTCTATATTTATTATATTGCTGCATTTTTTAACCGAGTGAAAGGGGAGAATTAACCATCTTATAGTCAGCATGTTTAAAATTACTGACGGTAACCTACTTTTGAAGTGCCTAACAATTTGGCAATGACTATTTGGTCCTTACACACTTTATTTTTGGATAATGAGCTTGATCTAATTGTGAATATTACCATATTGAAGACATATTTACAAATACAATAATGGTATTATTTCATGCGGAGCAACAAATAATAAGCTCATAAGCACTGGTGGTAAAAAGAATAAGTCTGTCCATATCAAAGAATGTTAAAAGCTGTAACTATACGAACGTATCGTCATTCTTTCATCATCAGTTAGAGAAAGATTTTGCTAGGGGTTTACAATACAAGAAGATCAAAATGGATCTTAATATGAGTTTCCTGACGCTTTATGATAATTTTTATTCGGACGACTGAAGAGGTAGGACTATGCAGTCTGTAAATGGATCATACTGACCCATTGCCGGAAATTGTTGTTGAGCTATGTTGTACTGGTTGTTTCTCAGCTAAAGAGTGCCGATGATTCACTACAAAGAAATGCAGCATATTGATGATACCTTGTGGAAGAAAATTTGGAAGATGAGAGCTTCATATGGTGCTCACAAATTACAATTTGCATTATGAGTAATTTGGAACGATTTTGACGACACCTAGACTCAAATTCTCTTTGTGCAACTTGGTTTCTTCAGAGGAAGACGCTTTGCATATTTAAAGAGATTGTTCAAAAGCTAATGTAGTTTGGATTAATTTATTTCCGTCCTTGTTCAGGACCAGTTTTTCTTATTGCCTCATCGTGATTTGCTGCTTTAAAACCTTTCTGGGTTGTTTCTGGGCTCTTGGTACACAACGTCTACTGTTATATTTGGTGGGTATGGAAGTGGGAGAATAATGCCATCTTTAATAATAAAAGATATGTCAACTCAGAAAATCCTGTTTCTCAAACAGTACATTGTCCATGTGACTTCCACATGGAATTCCTCTTTGACTTTGTCTATCAATAATGGTGTTAATGAAAAGGTATTTAATTAGTTGGAAGCATCTTTTAGTTAGTTGGATTACCGACGATGCTTCTAAGAACTCGGGTATGACAGGTGGTGGTGGTGGGGCTTTTAAGGGTCCCAGACAGGGTCTTGGATGGCAACTGAATTCAGGTATCTGTGCATCGGTGTTCGCTGAACTTTAGACTTTGACATATGGAGTTGAGCTAGCAATTTCCTTGGGAGTTCGGTATTTATTGGTGGCGATTGATTCTTAATTTGTGAAATTTACTATCGTAACAGTGAATGTAATAGGTTCTCTTGTTGCGCTAGTTCGACGTATTCAGAGGGCTTTCCAACGGATGCACCAAGTTACAAATTTGCAGGGAAGCAAATAAAGTTGTTGATTAGTTGACTAATTTGGTTTTGAACCTAACTTACCTGTTGGATTTCATGATTAGCCACCAAGAGGATGTTGAAAAACAGAAAGCAAACAACTCAAGTTATGAGGATACGCTGCTAATGACAGCTTTCAACTACATAACTGTCATTGTAAATAAACAAAAAATTAAGGTTAGTACTGCTTGTCAACTTAGAGAACCTGGGTGTCATAGCGATATAGTTATTTGGGCTACTACGTGAAAAAACGGTTTGGCGTGACAGATTTATATCATTACTGGAATGAAAAGAAAAGGATCAACAGAATTGCTGTTGAACTTATTTCCATGTGAAAAGTCCCATTTAAACACACGATTCTCCACTTCCTATTCAATTCTAAAATTGCTCCATCTTTGTCTCCCTCTTGTTTTCTGCTAATTTAAGCGTTAATAGCCTCCCAGGATGACTGGCCACTCCAGATTCTACGCCGTCCTCCAATCTGTGCTGCGTGTTACGGTAGTCATATTCTGCATAGTTTTTCTAGGCATAGCATCTCACCTTACTCTAAAATATGGACCGCAAAGTGATCCTATCGCCATCCATTTAACCTCCTTTACCATTGAAAATGTACGCGTCGGTGAGGCCCTGAAGGGGCTCATGTCTTGGACGGCCGAGTTCACAGTATTAAACCACAAAACCGGATTAAAAGTGGTAATTACATATGTTGATAGCTATGTTTTATACAAGAACATTCCGATTTCCTGCGGTAAACTGAACGAAACAAAAGTAGTGGTCGGTCCAAAACAAGAAAATTTGTACGAAATCCAGTACAATCCTGTTGGCTGCAAACGGGATCATCCCTTGAGGCGATCTCTTATCAAGAACAATTTAACGTCAGAATCAAAACATAAAGAACTGACAATGGAATTAGATTTTGTTATGGATGGTTACTATAAGCATGGGAGTTGGGCTTGGTACGTGGAGATTAAACCACATTGCAAAGATTTCAAGGTGAAATACGTTGATGAGCTCGGTCAGTGGAGATTCGCGGGGAACAAGGCTTGTAATGTTCCACGTCCAGCTTGGTACTTGTGATCTCTGGGACTTTGTATTTTGCATGATAACGTAGGATTGGTTAGGTGCTTGCATTCCGGTGTAATTTTCATTATAACAGTTTGTTTCTCTCATTATTTTCATCTTCGATTTCTTCCTTCATTCACTCTTTCTTTTGAATAAATTTGCTTAAAATTGGGAATCGAGGATGTTTTTCTTAAACACCATAAAGAAAATGACTCGAATATAATTTGCAGTAGGGTCCTATCAATGTCTGAGCGTTGATAAGTCCATCATATGTGGTCCTGATTCCGAAACGAGTCACTAGTCGATCATCATGAAGTGTATAAAGGGGAATTACATTAGAAGATGCAGAAATTATTAAATAGTCAAAGTCAGTTTCCACCTCACAGCTAAAATGTATGAAATTTATTAATATCATGGCCCTTGACGGTTAAACTTTTGTGCAATATTATAAATATCATGCTACAGCGCTCACTGGTATCCGTTTTGATATTAATACGGTAACGTTTAAATATTACTTTAGATAATTTTTAAAATTATAAATATTTATTTAAATTTATTTCATTAAAATTTAGTTTCTGATTATAAAATTTATCTTTTAAAAATTATAACTTATA
>JAOTAZ010000005.1:12722334-12734265 GCA_025629785.1 Erythroxylum oxycarpum
TATGCATTATGTTTTATTAATTATACCAATTGATTTTATATATTTTAATTTTGTATGTACCAATCGCATTTAACTGTTAAAGTTTTCTAACTTCTTACAAGATAACTATTTATAATTATAACATAAAATTTTCAATCGATGAAAATTGTCCAAAATTCAAATTCAATAGCAAAGTATCAAACATAACTTACAATTTACAAAACAACATACTTTTATTTTCAATTTTCAATTTTCCACAATCAACAACAACTCTACTATTACTAATCTAATATCTATATTACTATACCAGACTACCAAGTACCAACCAATCTACCTAATTTCAAATTCCAATTTCCAAATCACAATTACAGAATTGAGATATGCAATTTCAACATTAATCCTTCAACATTGTTGAATCGTTAAATGTTCAATACACCTTCCGTATAGCATAACAGAATCAATTTCAACTCTCCATCAATCACAACATAAAAGACAAGCCCTTCAAGCAGCTGCTTCAACTTCAACTAGGCTTCAACAGTTCAACTTCAATTTTCATTCAGGTCAGCACAGCAGCAAGCATTCGCCTCCAATTTCAACTTCAATTTTCAACTAACACCAGCAGAAAATACAAATATAATCGAAACAAGGCTTCAACCCTTCAACCACGGATATGAATTTCAACTTCAACTCAACACCACAAATAAACCAATTCATCATCCAATCCATAATCCAACACAAGAAAATGTTAAATCAAGTACAAACAAGTGGAAAACACGATAAATAACATATTTCTTAAAACACAAACCCAGAAAATGCCTTCGGTGGTGGGTTTGGTGGATCGGTGGCTGGTGATGTTGCGAGTTGCAACAGAGGGAGCCGGCGGTAGAGGGAGACGCGAGGCGGTAGAGGTAGCCGGTGGTAGAGGGAGGTGTTGTGGACGAAGGTAGGACCGTAGGAGACGACCGCGATCCGACGATACAGGAGAAGAGGAGGAGTCGAGGAGACCACCAGACCAGAGGAGGGACGGCGAGGAGGGACGGCGCCGGCGACGGTGACGACTGACGGAGAGAAAAATTGAAGATCGAAGAGAGAGATAGAAGAGGGTGAGTGAGAGGAGGCGCAGTGAGCAGAAGCAATCAGGGGGGGAGGAGATTTTTAATTTAGGGTTAGATTTATTTTTTTTGCAAAATGGTCCCTGAAGTTTAGCATTTTTACCAGAATGAAACGAAATTTTTCGGTACATGCGGAACCGTCCGGTACCGACCGAAAACGACCGGTACCGGCCGAAATTTGACAACGGAACACTGTACATCCGTACCGGTACCGATTTTGAGGCCGGTATGGTACGGTATTCGTTACACTAATGACGAGTCAGTAAGAGAGATCTCAACTCAGGTAAGTGTCTCAGCTCAGTATTGATTCCATCCTGTACTTATGTGAATCTACTCAGAATAACAGGTAAGTGTCGCATAAGTTGATAATCCTGTACTTATGCGACGATTTTTTTTATCGTCATTAAAAATATTTTACGACAATCTATTGTCTTTCAACGATGAAATTATTCGTTGTCAAAACCGTGTTTTGTTGTAGTGTGCGTGCTAGTGTACCTCTTTAAACTCCCATATTTGCGAGATTTTTACTAAATTGTTGTTGTTGTTATATATATATATATATATTTGTGAGGTGGGCTTGTCTAACTTTCCTAGAATATCCGTTAGACATTGCTTTGTAGGAACTACAGAATTATTGGAATGAATATGTTCTACAATTGAACATATATATATATATTAATGTGTTTTTCTCTAAGTTAAATACGTATATCTATATAATTGTGATTTCTTAGATTTGCACTAAATCAGGTTGTAAAGGGATAAAGATTTAGCGCAGTAGATAAAGGTTAAACGTTGTGAAATCAAGATGTTATTCTTTCTACTTAAAAGTACATGAAACAAAATTTCCCGGAATGGAGTGAGGTGTTATGGTTTACCAAAACTAGGGACAAAAGGAATTGTTCAGTGCGAATCTAATCTGTGGAGAAAAAGGAACTTGTTCCTTGTTAAATCAGAAAGATTTGGCTCTAATTAGGACAAATGGTCAAGGAACTGAACAAACGATTGCCTTTTTGGGACTAATTCCCAACAGATAACATGCAAGGTGAAATGAATGATATATTTATAATAAAAGAACTACTGAAACAACAAAATGAGATTTTAGAACTATCTCTTTCCTTACCGCAAATGGTTAAACTATCTTCTCCCAAGAACACAAATATTCAAGCTTAAAACTGTTCACGTTCAAAATTATACTTTTCATGTAACAAACAATGAAAGCAATATGAACGTTCAAATGTAAGATGGGATTTTTGTATAATCTTTTTGCGAGATAACTCTAGGTCATTGAGCCCTTAATTTATGCATTTGTTTCTGACACATGTATTCAATTTCATTATAACATGCATATATGGTATGTATGTATGTATGTATGTATATGTTGAATTGACATGCACAAATCGAGAGAAATGGTCCAAATTGTTTTCTCTTTTCTCTCTTCAAAAAAAAAGGTGTTGAATAGCATCTCTAATAATAACATTGGCCGACCAGTTAGTTGAAACAACTTACTGGAGTGACTGAGATACCAACATTTGCCAACATGCTTCTGTACCTGACTAGTGGATGATTGTCACGATTAATGGTCTGGGAAATAAGTCAATAACTTAAACCAAATATGCCAAGAAAAACAAATTGTACATTTTTATTTTTGTACAATAATTGAAAATTAGGTGGTGCTGGTGACCTGACCAACGATCACCCAATCAATGTGAATAAAATGAGATTCCAGTGGGGGACCCACATCAGGCGAGATAGGAGTGGGCAGTGGGCAATGGCTTACTTCTTTGCTTTATCGACCAATTATCCCAGACAAGGGTTAGTAAACTAACGACATCATGGTCTGGGCAAGTTGATGAAGTGGGATCCACATCTATTTATTCATGTGTATGATTACTATATCTTATTACGAGGGACGCAAGCCGAAAGGCATGGGATGATAGAACAAAAAGAGACAAGATTGCTTTTGGGGGATAGGAATAGGGGAGGAGAAAAAGAAAGAAGCTAATCAAAACGTACGTGTAAATCCACCACTCTTTTTTTTTCAAGTGCTCTTACATCTGCAACCACAAAGAACACGGAATCAATTGAAGTTTTTTTATCGTAAAATATTTATCATTTGGTCATTTACGTTTTTGGGGATGAGCTAGATGTTTTCTTCATTTGTGCCGCTTGAAATGGTCCGTGCTTTCTTTTACGTTGGCATCCATATGGAGTAAACATCTAAACAACCCTGTTAGTGATAGAGGATAAATATTCCAATTTATCTCTTAAACTGATTTTAGTTTGTTTAGATATAGTTTATTATTATCTATTGTTTGTATTCATCCTTATTCGGTACTTGAAACCATATCTTGTACATACCTATTTATACTCCACATGGTTAATGTCGTTGAATTTTTAATATGGGCAAAATGTAGAGTTTATTATCAAAAATTAAGCTTGGGTCAATTATTATCCAAATAACTAATTCAACATGGTATCAGAACAGGTTTGGTCCGGATTATTAGTTTCCCGATTGTCCGTCTAGATGTCCAGTCTCAGCGGCCCAGTCCGGTTACCACTGCGTATATTTCAAGTAACAACTGGATGTCCAGCCCGAGTTGCACTTGAGAGGGAGTGTTAAAGTGTCCCATATTGCCTAGACATGAAGATGTTAAAAAGTTTATAAGTGGTAAGGGTCAACTATCCAAACAATTAGAACTAGTTATTTGGACAATAGTTGACCCAAGCCCAATTCTTGATAGTGGACTCTACACTCTGCCCATATTAAAAATTCAACATGGTATCAGAGCAGGTTTGACCCGGATTATTAATTTCTCGGTTATCCGTCTGGATGTTCATTCTCAGAGGCCCGGTCCGATTTCCACTGCGTATATTTCAAGCAGTTGCACTTGAGGGGGAGTGTTAGAGTGTTCAATATTAGATGTTAAAAGGTTTATAAATGGTAAAAGTCAACTATCCAAACAACTAGTTTTAGTTATTTGAACAATAGTTGACCCAAGCTCAATTCTTAATATTAGACTCTACACTCTGCCCATATTTAAAAATTTAACATGGTATCAGAGCAGGTTTGGTCCGGATTATTAGTTTCTCGGTTGTCCGTCTAGATGTCCAGTCCCAGCAGTCCGGTCCGATTACCACTACGTATATTTCAAGTGACAACTGGATGTCCAGCCCCAGTTATACTTAAAGGGGAGTATTAGAGTGTCCCATATTGCCTAAACATAAAAATGTTAAAAAGTTTATAAGTGGTAAAGATCAACTATCTAAATAACTAGTTCTAGTTATTTGGACAATAGTTGACCTAAGCCCAATTCTTCATCTACCCTATACTCTGCCAATGTTTAAAAACTCAATAAATGTAAAGTTGTATTTGAGTTACCATTACAATATCATATAACCTCACCTTAGACATTAATCAGAAGATACAAATTAAATTTTATCAAGAAAACATTCAGTGAATACCAGTAGCAGTAGCACGGGTGGCTCATTTTCCTACTCTTAATTGCAAGGTGCGGCTTCCAGGTAAAGAGAAATGGATGTTTTAGCCTGCACGGATAGCTCAGTTGACAATCTAACAGGATAACTTAGGATAAAGATCAAGATTTGATTCCCAGTAACAAAAGCGCATGAGCCGCTCTGTTAGGTGGTTGACCGAAATTAAACCATAATTTAACCCCTCATAATCTAGTCGGATCCAAGTGTAGGGCAGCTGGAATGATTAATTTCACTTTTTTGGGACAAGAAATGGATGCTCTAGGCCACATGTCTATTGTGCGTCAAAAGTCCAATACACGTGTGCTGCGTTGTTCATGATTCTTAGAACATACGGATGTTCTGCAGCTACGAGAAGAGAAAATTGCTGTGCACGAGTACCCAGTACAATGAAAAGAAGGTTAAAACCCATGCTTTTTTTTTTCAATAATATCTTTTCTTGGAATATAAATGTTGTAATAGAAACAGAACAGATAACACAACACAAATTTAATCTAATAATCACGGGATATAAGTTGTTGTATAAAGAAGTTCGCTGAGTTGTATAATTCATACCGATAAAAAGAGGTGGGGGTAGTTACCTAAACCCTTGCTTGTTAGTTATTGCTAAGGAGCCCATAGATTTAGCAAAATGCATACTTCAACTTATGTTGTTGTAGTAGCGTCTCCACTCTCCACAAGTGCTACTTCCTCAAAAACTGGCTTAACATCGGCGGCCCAAGTTTCACGAAAACTGCTTCAAACAAAATTAATAATCGTTACTAGTTATGTAAGCTCCGATATGGAATATCCTTCTTCTAATAACAGTGAAATGTTGTTGCTCGAAACCAACAATATTGTCAGTCTCAATCTCAACTACCGACAATCGACCTTATTATTATTAATGTTATACGATCATGTACATGTATATAAATATTTATGTATGCTTTTTTAGAATTATTGCTTTAAAATTTCTATTTCCTATTTACTCGTCAGGTGAGATCTAATGAATCCTTCAAAATAACTCTCGTGACAACAATTGAATTAAGCCGTGCGATTAAATTTCTGTTGTGAAATTATTTGCTTTATAAATGAAATTATTCCTAGTGAATATTTGATGAGATAGAAATTCCAATATTCAATCTAGAGCGCCCCCAAAATCCCGAATTCCTGATTATATGTAGAATGGATACTTCGACTAAGAGGATGGAGACGAAGATTCTCTATTTCATTTCAAAAGTATCACTTGAATAATAAATTGTGCCTTGAAACGAATGTCCCACCTTATACAGGTTCACCACGTTGAACGGAACTCGCGATGTGCTGGACGGTTCAGAGATGTTGCTGGCACTGATAAGAGAGACGTGGCAGCTTTTATTTTTCAAAAAAGAAAGGCATTTTGCCTGTCATTTTGTCATTTCCCGGGGGTAAAATGGGTACAAATTATACGTGTCGTTCCCAGATCCGCCAGAGACTGCGTGTATCTTCGTCTCGTCTCTGTGGGCCTCTCTTAGGCAGCTTTCGGCCTAGAAAAAGACTCTGTCAATTGTTTTGTGTTCGTCAAGATCAATAAACCCCGCTGTGCCGTTTTATATCAACAATGTCCAACAGAAAAGACAAAATGAACCAAAAAGGGCGGTCAAATACAAATAGGTGATGATGTTGAGCTCAGGTTAAAATGCGCAAATGTTTAAGGGTGACAATCGGAATTAGATAGACACCTGGTGAAAATGTAGGGAGTCACGTGATGAACACGAAGGGCACGTGACAAATAGGGACGTTAAACAGGGCGAGTCAAAGGTAGATTTATGTGTGAGAGATGATGATGATGGTGGGAAATAATAATAAAAAGGACAAAATGTGAAGTTAGGTTTTTTAACCGCCTTCTGACATAAGGATGCCAAAAAGGCACATCACGTGGAGAGCTTTAAAGGTTGCAAAAGCAATCTTATGAAGATACATGTCTTCTTCTTTTAGCGCATAAAACTCAAATTCAATCCCATTTTTTTATAACAAATTGCTCAGATAACAAAAGGATTGAAAAAGAAGAAAAAAGTTGGGAAACTAACCAGAAAGTCCGAATCTGCGAAATTCATAAGACTGGATTTCGAAGCATTTGTCTTGCAAATTAATAAAATTGTCCCTGTACGAGAATGACAAGCTGCAATCTGCGCATGACGGGATATCGATTTGGGCAAGGCTCCAATTAACTAATTAAGTATAAATATAAAGTTGCAAGTGGACCCCGCAAAAAAACACTATGTGACACCCAAAATACCAATATTGCGGTCAGTAATGAGCGGCCCCCCAATCCTTGGCTAAGAAGGAAACCAAACCCATCTTTGCGGTGGAAGGGGCGGCTCACTCACTTCTATAGGTTTTTACACAGTACCCACCCATCACTATCCGCCACGTCCCACACGTTTTCGGCATCTCACGTGCAGCCCGCGTGAATGAAACGTCCCATAAGTCATAACCGCCATCAACAGGCAATCGAAGAATTTTAACAATTTGCACAGACGAGAGTTTTTTTTTTTCCCCAAACATAAACCATACACAACGGTCTTACATCCATGACCATGTTACACATATAAACATCACATACATCATTTACCTATTTCCAGGGAGTAAATGCATCGTCTTCGTCTGACTACCCATCTAAGTAGAAATATTTACACTTCTCCCAGGTTCAAAACTTATGGGTGTGTGTGTATATATATATATAATCACTAAAACATATGTTGTGTGGTCGGTAAAAGCTTCTTATTCTTCCTCGTTTTTTTCTCCCCTTTGTTTGCCATCCAGTCCAGACCTTCACATTTCATCTTATGCTTCTTCCCCATCTTTTCACTACTGCTGCTATATATTAAATTTATATACACAAGGAGAGAGTAACTATAACCCAACGATACCCGCCCCCTTTCCAGTCTATAAGGCCTCGACTATTCGACTACTTGTACAGGAAAAGCATTACATTGGTATAGAACTATAGAAAGTATAAATATGGGCTAGGCTGATAATAGGAGAACTAGAAACATGAACGCTAGTATTCTATTATTAAACCTCCCATAGGGGCCCGGTGAGGAATTCCCTTTCTTCGCTTGGCAGTTCGGTAGTTTACTGAAGTTGGTGGTGGTGTCGAGGGAGAAAAGCTATGCTCTTTGTTGTGGTTCTTGTTCTTGTAGCGACCATGGCTGCTACTGCTATAAGAATCCTCGGACTCTGATGCCACTTTCATTTGTTGTTTCTTCTGCTGAAAATTCTTTGATATACCAACAATCTGCAAAATTTAGCATTGACCCATTAGGACAGAAGAGATATTAATAAAATACATTAAATATGCAAATTGCGGCCGAGGATTGTACATCTCCTCTTGGTTACTGTTGACTTTTTACATCGAAATTGGCACCAACCTTGCAGCCAAGAGAACAAAAGCGGAAGGAATCAAGAAGGCTCCGCTCGCAGACTTCGCAGGTGTTGGTGACACCTTTACCAGGCCTAGGCTGAGGCCTTTCATTCAAGAATACAACTCTGGCGCTGTTAATAACATATGTTTGGACACCAGATATGTCCAGCACCTTCTGTATCTCAGATACCCTTATCACATCATGGTATGAAGATCTCCTTATCTGTACCACCCAAAACAGATGGCTAAGCAAATCTTCTTTTCCTCATTGAAATTGTTAGCTTATGAAATATACATAAGAATTGGCACTCAGTCAAACCAAGAACTATTCGAGGAAAATGTAAATAAGCAAAAGTTCCCTTCTAGAGATGCTCAGAAATGAGCCATAATGCTGATTTTCAGCCACCTGCCGACTACAACTTCGTAATACAGCTCCAGAATGTTGTACACGGTAATAGAATGGGTGCTGACTAACAAAAATGAAAATGAAATGCACTCGGAGAACCAGATGACCAATCGGTGAATCAATTTTACCTGAATGACATGATGATCCTTGTGATAGGCAAGACAGAGAGAGCAAAGAGCCCCATTCATACAATCTAAACAATACATGTTACACTCGCTCTTATGGGAGTCAACATGTAATGGACATTGAACAAAGAATCGCTCTCTAAGAAGGGGCTTTAGCCATGGTGGCCATCGGTTGTCTTCGTCATCTGGACCTCCAGCTCCCTGCAAACGTAGTATAGGAATGAAATAATGAAAACAGAAGACAACGAAGACCAAGAAAGGAATGAAAAAGCTGTAAAAGACTAGCTATAATAAAAAAAAAAAGCACAGTTCTTTTAAATACCATGATTCTCCGATTCTTAGGCTTAATGGTAGTCTCCTGATTTTCGATCGCCAGTTTTAATAAACAGAGGGACACAGAGTACTCTGTGTTATTACAGTCAGCGACAGAGACAACAAACGATATAGGAATGAATGGATGAAAGAGTGGTCTTTAGGCTACAGAGAGAGAGAGAGAGAACAGAACAAAGTAAGAACGCTAAGCCTACAGAGAGAGTTATTGTTGTGGAGGCGGCTGAGAGAAATTTGGGGTTCTTGTAGAAAGCGGCGACAGGGGGACAGAGCAAGAGAGTTCGTTCTTATCCTCAACAGTTAAATTTGTTCCGAACCTAAAACCCGAACCCAAAGCAAAGATGCTTTGGTTTCAAGGAACCCCACCTCTATTTTATCTTTCCTTTATTTTATTTCCATTCGGTCATGTCGTCATTTTATATGATTTTTTTTTTCTCCTTATTGCCTTACCACAAAAGTATAGTCAACTTAAGGCTGAACATTTTGTTGCAAAGGTTAACTTATTCAGACTTGTAGATTGTTCAATTCGAATTGTTCAAATGCAGTCGTTTGCTATTGTTTATGGGTGCACCATTTGCTATTTTGTATTATTTTACTGAACAATACCTATTTTAGTGCTGTATGTGATAGCTACTCCACCTTCTTTATGATGAATAGACGTCTCGTGTAAAGCTTTTGTATTTCTTAATTAATTTTAGTTATGTTGAGTGTTCGCTTCATCTCAATATTATCTCGTCTTTTATTTATTCTTCTTACCTTCATTTAATGTTTATTCAATAGTCAATAGTTTTTCTTTCAAATCCCTTATGATATAGTGTAATTTTAATTGTCGTGAACTCTTCAAATCTAGGTTTAAGTTTAAGCATTCGGTCCCAGGTATAAAATGATATGTTAAAATATAGTGTGAGTTTGGTTTATGGATTTTCTCTTAATACATCTACAAAACTAATGTCAAACTATATTGTGGTGTTTAGTCTCTAAGGATTGAGTTAATGAATATATAGAGAGAATATTTAATATTTAGTGAAAAAGAATATAATGACCTCATTCGTTAGAATAGCTACGAATCGTTTAGAAACCTTCGAATTGAATTCATTAACGAATTGGATTTAATTACATTAATGAGATTGAATTGAATCCAATTTATACTGTTTGAAACAAATCCAGTAATATTATAATTGAATTCAATTATACTGTTTGGAATACAATCAAAATGAATTCAATTGTTTCATATGACATTTTTACCCATGACTAAAAAAAATCTTATCATTCACAATTACATAGAGCAAGTTATAAACATCAATTTCATTATAAGTGATATCAGCAAAAAAGTTCATTATTTAAATGAAAAGAAAAAATTGATTGCAAATGACATTGGCTAGACCGAGCTATGAAGACAATAAAAAACTATTATAATTTAGAAGCTTAAAAATGTATGAACGAGCAGTAGTTTTTTTGCGTTGACAACTACAAAGCACTATCAATCTATAAACCCAATTCTCTTGAGTTCTACATCACAATATTCTACCTTCCTAGTGCAACATATTTCTCCCTCTAAGATCCTAACTGGAACAAGATTCACTTAAAATGTAGCCAAAAACAAATAAACAAAAAAAATCTAGGCATATACAAAAAATTTTGAGAATTGCAAAAGAATGTAGACAGGATGGGAAAATGAAAGAAAAAGTTAAATCAAACGATGGATCTAAAAGAGAACAATGATCATAGACAGAAAAACGAAAAAAGAAAAGACACCCATGAATAAGGAAAAGGGAAAAACCTGGATATGGTGGGAGGTGCTGATTCATAGAGAAGGTGTTGTTTCGTTTCTTGGTGGGAGGGGCTGCTTAAGGTGAAGAGATATATGATAGGATTAGATGAGTATTATTAGAAGTATATTTTTAACGTTCAAAATAAGAATTGAGGTCTCAGTTCATAATTCAATTCTGATGTTTTTTTTAGGTAAATTCAATTTATAAAGAATAATGAGGTTGAATTTAATTTAAGCGTTTGGAAACAGGAAAAAAAGGGGATGGGTTCAATTCATGCTACAATTGAATTCAATTCATACCATTCCAAACACCCCGTTAATGTTTATATAATGACATAGAGCTTATGAAATTATACCATTTATCTTTGTCTTACACAAAGATTGAGAAATTTTTTATTGTTTGGACTCTTTTCTCACTATAGGCCCAAAGGATTTGATTGATATCTATTATTATCCCACAAGATTTGACCACAAGCTTATTTAAAGGTTAAACTTTCACGCTTAAATGTAGAGCTCAAACTTGAATCTATAAGTTGGATTATAGGCTACATTAAAATTGCAACAACTTTAGTATAAGGGCTTTGAAACTTTTTTTGTCTCAAGTCTAGTGATAAGACCAACAATCTTGTAGTTTCAATTGTCTTTTGACTCATTTTTTTTGTTAACCTATCACATAAATTATCATTTGGCTTGTTTTTCCTTAGTCAATTTACGAGTCTTTTGTTTTAGAAATTATTTAATTTTGAAAATATGTAGTTATATTATTTCAATTTTCGTTAGGCTTAACTTGTTTCTCTTATTATTAGACAAGGCATTTCTCCTGTCATTAGGCTTAAGGTATTTCATTTATTGTTAGGTTTGAGATACTTCGCTTGTAGTGTATGTTTGAGGTGTTTTGCTTGGGCTTAGGGATGAGGTGTTCTGTTTGTAATTAAATTTGAGGTTCTTTGCTTATCATTTAGCCTAATGTGTTTCATTTGTTTTGATCCAAGAGAATGCCCATTACGGTTGTTCAAGAAAACCCGCGAACTTGCGAACCGAACTTGAACCGCATGAACCGAACCTGTAAATAAGGTTAACCAAACCTGAGTTCAGGTTCAGTTTGAACCGAACCTGAAAAATCAGGTTCATAGTTCAGGTTCAGGTTTCTAACTTGCAGCTCTAGGTTAACCGAACCTAAACCGCACCTATAACAGTTAACCGAACCGAACCTGATTTATAGATTTAGGTTTAAACCTGAACCTGAAACACCAAAAAAAAACTATCATATATTTAGATATAATTTAAGAGAATATTAATAATAATAAATTCACTAGTATTTACTATATTAA
>JAOTAZ010000005.1:12777781-12792715 GCA_025629785.1 Erythroxylum oxycarpum
TTTACCCTTGTCTTTTACATTAAGTACCATTATATCTCTTACTATACTTAGATGTACTTAATTCATTATGTTCACTTCTTAATACACCCTAGACATGTTATAACACTTCTAGGGTAAATGTTGGGTTGTTACAAAAAGAGGCACTTTTATCCAGAAAAAACCTAACAAGTGAGGAGGATCAAGTATTTACTCCAACTTTAAGAGGAATAATAAGAGGAGGAACTATACCATCTCCAAAGAAGCTTTAAGGTAGTGGGTAAGTTTTCCCCAGTTTGTTCGGATTTGATCAGGTTACTCCATGTATGAAGTTGTTTTTCTTGGTTTGGAGCAAAAATAAGGTAGCAGTAGATGATAGAGATGAAAGTAATAATGGTGGTGGTAGTAGCAATGGTATGTCCTTCGTGGTAGGTTGGGGAAAGGGTGTAGACAAAGATGAAGGTGAAGGTGAAAGATGAGTCCTAAGGGTCAAAGGCAGGAACAAACCTTGAGTAGTAACTCCTCTCTTGAGCACTGCTCAAGGTTTGTTCCTTGATAAGCCATTTCCTAAAAAGGCAAAAAAAAATGATAAAGGTAACTGGTAAAAGGGAAAGTTTAGAAAAATAGTTACTGTAAATAGTAACTTGGGAAGCTAAGTAATGTAAGCATCCTAAACTATCTTTTAGAGTGTCTAACTATCATAACAAGAGAAATGGAGGCAAATGAAGAAAAGAGAGGAGGAAGAGAGCAGGAGGAAGACAGATTAAAATACTAGAGCTGGAAAATAGGATTTAGAAGTGTAACTTGAAACAATAAAGGCTAAGATTTAAGAAAAAAAAAGTATTTCTATGAAAGTTGAGAAATTTGAAATTAAAGGAAGAAATCTAAAAGAAGAAAGGGATTCTCTCTCTAAAACCCATTATTATAAATTATTTCCCTTAACTAGTAACTCTTTTAGATATGCATGTAAATCTATTCATTTAAAGATAATTTTAATTTTTAAAAAAATTGTAAGTAAATTTTTTAAATTTTAAAATATAATATAATTGTCAAATTTTTAATAAGATTTTATCTGTAACATTAAGTTCTAAAATTTTGTTTTCAATTGTTGGAGCATTTTCACTCACCTTTAACAACTCAAAGAAATGATGCTATATCTTATAATTTAATTTCAAATTTGCAACAAAAGTTTGATGAGAGAGGAAGCAAAATAAAACTTAAATGTTCGGAGTGCAATGAAATTCAGTAAATTCAAACAAATATATAGGATGCCAATGATGCTTAGTTAACTCCTAATTGAAGATGCTATGTCATTTTTAAAGCTTCTATCACACCATAAACAAGAGCAACCATAAGTGTAACATCATCCAACCATATTATATCCTATCCATCCATATTCTAGTATGGGATCATGCTTTTAATCCCACTACACAACTTACAAAATTCTTCTATTGGGAGATTCTTCTTTACCTTCCAACTCTTTTCCTAACTTAATTTAACTAATTGATTGGCCATATCAATTAGTTCTAATTTTACGCTACTAAGAGTAGGGTAGTGCGCAACCATAAAATACAATAATAACAACACCCAATAAAAATTTCACTAATATGCAGAGTCTAAAGAGGTTTAATCGTATGCAGTCTTACTCCTGACTAGTAGAAAGGTTGTTCTAAATAACTCACATGAAAAAAATAAATAAATAAAATATGAAATAAGTAATAAACTAAATAATATGACAAAGAATTAATAATAATAATAAAAAAATGAAGAAGAAGAAGAAGAAAAAGAAGAAGAAGAAGAAGAACAACAACAACAACAACAACAACAACAATAATAATAACAACAACAATTATTATTATTATTATTATTATTATTAGGCTAAGTGGAAAAAAAACTTAGGTTAAATCCTTAAGAGGTAATACTACAAATTTAAAAGTTTAGGCCAACTACAAGAGGAAAATGCTAAATGACCTAAGAGAACAACAAGAACCTCTTTAGGAGAGATCCTTTATTTGGATCCTAGTACGCCAAAGTTTTCTATTCCGAGTCATATCCCCAATAGGTTTCAACAATGTCTTATCATTCTTGATTATCTCCCTTCAATTCTTCTTAGACCTTCCTTTTTTCTCTTACAGACTCTAAGGGTATGTTTGGATGTGGGTAGAGGGATGGAAGGGAATGGAATGGAATGGCTCAAATGACTCAGACCATTGTTTGGGAGTCCATTTTGAAACAGGATGGAATGGCAATTAATGGCTTGGAAGCCATCCTTTGCCATCCAAAATCCAATATTGTGTACCTCTCAAATTGGGGGGTCAGGGATGGAATGGCTTGGCTTGCCTTCTAAACCTCTCTTATTTTATTTAAACTTCCAAACAATGGAGTGGCCCATTCCATTCCATTCCATTCCACTCCATTCCATTCCGTTCCATTAATTGTCATTCCATTCCATCCCATCCTAAACTCCCAAACATACCCTAAGTACAATCTTTTCGCATCTTCTCACTGGAGCGTCTAGGTGTTTCTTCTTAACATGTCCTAACCACCTAAGCCTTGTCTCTCTGAATTTTTAATAATATTAGCCACCTTTAATTTGTCTCTTACTTTTATATTCCTGACCTTATCTCTTCTAGTAAGGTTGCACATCCAACAAAGCATCCCCATCTCCATCACCATTATGTGTAATCATAATATTGTATTTCTTATTTTGATCAGGATCTAGTATTGGTATAATTTCAAATTAAGTTAAGAAATATCTCAAACTATCACTAGATTGTGACGTGGTCAACTATTATTGTGGAAGGTTTGACTGTGAGCTTCTTTAATCATGACAAGGAGTATATGCCCTAAGAAATTCATGCAAATATGCAAATAAAGAATTGTTTAAGAGGAAACTTCACATTCTAGGAAAGCTAAAGAAACTTATCTAACATTTAATAAAGGAATATCAAAATAATGGGATTGAACTTATCATTAGTTTTTGCGTGAAAGACACTAAGTTTAGATACACAAATATTCCATGATTATAAGATATTGTGAAAAATGAACACTGACTACATGCTTTTGCATTTCGTTTTTAATTATTTCAATTGTATTTGTTAAGTTACCGTTTCACCACAATAGCTTAAGCTGTTGTGTGAGGTCAACTTAATTGGTTTGATATATTCACTAACACACCTCCTCAAGTGAAAGCCCTTTAGGCTTGAAACTTGCACAGGTCTACTTTACCTTGTGCTGAATAATAGGTGGGTGATAGGATTTGAACCCACGACTACTTGGTCACAAAGGCTCTGATACCATGTTAAGTTACCGTTTCACCACAATAGCTTAAGTTGTTGTGTGAGGCCAACTTAATTAGTTTTATATATTCACTAACAGTATTATATTTGGTCCAATTTCTCATCCATTTAACTTGGTTTAGCTTGTCAGTTCATCTACACAATCTGAACTAATGAACGTATGTAAAGCAATGTATTTTAAATGTTAATGCAAGCTTGCTCAATGTTTTTTTATATAAAGTAAGAATGAGATGAATAAATAACGTTTCCACGTGTGAATCACGTGAAAAAAATTGTAAGACCCCGACATTGCAAGAAACGATGCTGCATAAGCCATACATTAATTCACCCTCAAAGAAACGGTGCGTTTGACAGAAGGGGTTAAAAAATCCACTTTGTTTTCTTCCTTTGTAAGAATCACCCAAATTACGGATTGACTATGTCAAAGTTTCCAAAGAGGGAGACGGACGCCAGTCGAAGGAGTTTTCAGGCGAGGGATCTATCAACGCTTCTATAAGATGGAGACGTGAAGATGAGATTTGTTGCTCCCCTATATGAAGATATGCGTGCTTATGATTAAAGTTGGAGAGTTTCAGTATCAATCTTCACATCTTGCTTGGATCATCGCCCTACACCAACAGATATTTTCTTGTCAACCTTACTGCTCTGTCTTACAATACTATTGTGTATCAGCTATATCCCTTGTTTTCATATATCCTGTATATATTATGAGATTTGTCATAAAGATGCTAAAATAGGGCAACCTCTCTTGGATCTTAGGGTGCATAGAAGTCTCTCTCTAATTCTACAAGTTAGAGAGGACAAAACCTCATTTCTTGAGCGTGCAATATTCTGAAAGCGCCTATTATTTCTTTCTTACCGAATCTCTTTAATTGAGAAGGTGAAGGATATGATGTACATTTGCTTATTATAGTTAGGAATGTGGTTTAGCTTCAGAAGCCAACTAATAGCTTCCATGAATGTATTCCCTGCATTAGAAACAGTACATATATCTTGGATCTTTTCCCATATGAACTGGGAAAACGGACATAGGAAAAATAGATGGTTTCTGGATTCTTCCTCCCTCCTATAGAGGACACAAGTAGAGTTGGTAGATATGTAGTGTAGTCCATCCATTGTGCTAAATTTATTCAGCACTTCAAGCCACAAAAGAATAAAGTAGCTGAGCATGAGAGAATTGCGCCAAATAATAAGAAACAATGCCATCTTCAGATTGTCCTAATTCTGTCACTTTTTAAATTTCGCAATACTGAAGATGTTTGGAGGAAAATTAATAATTGGAAGGAATCTTGTCTACCCAAATTAGGTTGGCAGTTGGGAGGGAGTGAGATGTAGCAAATTCGAGGGGATATTCCATTGGCCCTGAAGGATGATTGAGTTGACTTTAGAACTGGTAGGAAGACTATTCCACGATTGAAAAGCTTGTGGACTTCTAATTAAAGGGCCATTACCAGTCCAATTATCGAACCACAAAAAAGCCCCGTCACCATTTCCTAAAAAGGCCTTATCACCACTTCCCACTGTACAGAAAACCAAGGGCTCTGGAATAGGTTTTAACTTCAAAAGTTGAGTCAAGGACTAAGAAAAGGAGGATTTTAGAGTCCATAAACCAAAGGCTGGCTCCTAGCTATGGAACCATCTTATCCATAGTGATTTTTTATCCAATAAGATGTTCCATAGGTTTTTTATCAAGGTTAATTTGTTAAAAGTCCTAATAGAGGTCAATTTCAAACCTCCCTCTTATTTCTTTTGCATACCTCTGACCATTTGACCTTCACAAAGTGGCTATTTGAGTTTAAATTCCCCCACAGAAATCTTCTAAAAAGATTCTCGATGAGTTTAATGACTCCTTTAGCTAAGGATATGTTGGAAGACCAGTAAATATGATGGGAGTTGAGAATACATTTGAAAGTTGCAGTCTCCCTCTAAATGAGAGCACCTTGTTAGTCTATATGTTCAAACTTTTCTTAATTCTTTTCATTAGTGGGAAGCATTCTGAGAATTGTTTCCTTTTAGTAGTGATGGGAAGACCCAAATAAGTTAGAGGAGTAGGTTTCATGCTCATACTCGTGACTTGAGAAATTATATTCTCTATCATGATTGCACTGGTAGCTAGGGTAAAGTGGCTCTTTCTGAGATTCACCTCCAGCCCTGAAAGATCTTTGAATATTGAGAGTGCCGAAATGAGAAACTCAATAAATTCACTATAGTTTTTGAAAAATAGCAATAGGTCATCTGCAAAACAAAAATTGGTAAGCCCTACCCTCTTGCATTTGCTATGAAATTTGAAGTTCTTACTATTACCCATTCTATGCAAAATTAGTTGACTTAATTCCTCCATGCATATGATAAAGAGATAAAGGGAGATAGGATCCCTTTGTCTCAGTCCTTTAGCACTTTTAAAGATTCTAGTAGGTGAACCATTAACCAGAACTGAGTAGGAAGGGGAAGTGATACAAGCCTTATCCCACTTAACAAACACACTTAGGAATCCCCAAATCTCCAAGGTTTGAAGGATAAAACCCCATTCAACATAATCAAAAGACTTCTTGGAGTCTACTTTTATGATACAAGTAGGAGGGCTATTCTTCCTCTGATATCCTTTTATCAATTATTGGACAAGAGAGACGTTATCTCCAATCTTTCTTCCTTGTATAAAGGCACTTTGGTTATCAAAAATCAATGAATCCAAAACTTTCTTTAATCTATTTGCCAGGATTTCAAAAATTATTTTACAAAGGAAGTTGGTGCATGCAATAAGTTGGAAATCTTCAAAGGAAGATGGATTAGAGGCCTTAGGGATCAAACAAATATGAGTTTTATTGATCTCCTTCAGTTGCACACCCCTTAGAGAAGAATTCCAATGCCACTTTCTTTACCATAGGTTCAATTTCTTGCCAGGTTTTCTGAAAGAAATAATCATTAAAACCATCAGGTCTTGGGGATTTGTTTGGATTCATTTAAAAAACCACCTCTTCTATCTCTTTTTCCTCAATAGGCTTGGAGAGCATTGCTACTTGCTCTTAAGTGATTCTCTTTGTAATGAAGAAACAAATAGGAATAGTAATTGCTTGTGTGTGAGAGCATCCACAAAAATTCTTGAAGAATCTATCAACTTCCCTCAAAAGATCCCTTTGTTGAGTAATTTCCCTTCCATCTTAGAGTTTCAGGGGAATGAATTATGTTTGCGTTTTTCCCGACTAAAATAAGAGTTAACAAATAATTTAGCGCACCTTTCTCCATCTTTAACCTAATTAGCTTTGGCCCTTTGTTCCAAGAGGCTATCATGATCTGTCAAAAGAGTCTTTTTAGTATTTAATAAAAGAGTTGACTAGATCTCTAGTGAGTTTTTTTTTGCATAACTACCAATTCTTCTTAGCATTAGCAACAACTAGTTATGTAAAAGGAGTTCTTCTACTCATAAGACTTTTCATCTCGAACATAATAGCTTTAAGCTTTTGGAAACATATAAATTGGAGAGCTCCTTTGGTTGTAAACCCCAAACCTCTCAAAAGAGCCTCAGGAAATCCATCATCATCAAACAAAAAATTATTAAACCTGAAAAGGCCTCTTCTTTCCTCAACGTGGAAAAGGTTCTCAACCTGTATTGGAGAATAGTCTAAGAATTAAGGATCTTGAAAAGTCGCAACAATATTAGGAAGCTAACTAATCCAATCTAGAATAACCAACATACAATCCATTTTTTTCCTTAATGCCCATCTACCAGACTATTTGTTGCTCTAGGTATAGAAATGGCTTTGAGATTTTAACTCAAAATTTCCAATTTACCCACATAGTTATTGAAATCAGATGACAAATTTCTCAGGCTATAGTTTCCATCCTATTCAGTTCTATATAAGGTAGAATTGAAATCCCCACAGAGCATCCAGGGTCCATTTGCCTTTTCTTTGGAATTCTGCGAAACTCTCATAAAAGTTTGTTTTGAAAAACATAGTTAGCACCGTATATAAATGAGGAGAAAAAGTCAATTTGTACTTAAATAAGTGTACATTGCAGGTGAATAACTTGCATCTATGCCTCAAGAAATTCAACAACCGTAAAAGAAGGATCATAACCTATAATGATTCTCCCAAATCCATGGACTTGATGATTAGAGATGAACTTCCATCTAGAGCCCAATTTATTAATAATCCTATGATTCTCAAGTCTGATTTTAGTTTCCATTAGAGCAAAAATCCATAGTTTTGTGTTATAGACAAAGTTCCTTAAAGTATACAGCTTTTTAAAGCAGTTGATCCACCTCACTTTCCATGCAATGACTTAAGTTTTATTTTTGGAGCCCTTACATTTGCTCTTATTAGATTTCCTCTTAGTAGAAGACAAAAACTCACCAATAAGGGGATCATCCTCTTTATTATCTTCAATGGGTGGAGGATTATTGGCTATCTGGTCAAGATCTTTGAGACTATCTTTAGAATTGGCTGGTTATGCATCCACCATAGATTGCTTTTCAGCAGTTGGTTCCTCAATGGTCTCTACAACAGTAGTTGCTTCCCTACAAACCTCTTTTCGAGCAATAACCTCTACATCAACCTCTTTCCCAGTAACATCATCCCCTATAGCCTCTTTTCCAGCAGCATTACCCCCTATTCCATCTTTGTGCCCCTCAGTTTTGGAAGGACCAGGTTCCTCAGATAAAATCTTAATTCCAAGGCCTTAGTTAGTTGTCCCAACACACATAAGCTCCTCATAGTTGCCTTTCTGAAAAGTTCTACATGCAAGTATCCATTTATTTTCCTTGAGAAATAATTGAAGGCTTCCATTGGTATCTTTATATAGAAATTCATCAAGTCCCAATCTCATCATTGGGACGATTTCAAGTAAGTCATTAGACATATCCATATTAATGCATATTCTTGCATATCCCAATCTCTTCCTTTTGGTTGTATGATCATCCAACATAGTGGTTTTCCTAGAAAGCTAGCAATCAAACTCAACCATTTTATTGTCCAATGAGGAACATTCTAGACGTTTACCCACATTGGGATAGGAATGTGTTTGTTAGAATCGATCTAAAAACTAGGTTGCCAGGGTCACAAGAAGAGTGGAAAGTTAGAGGTATGCCATAGTCCTTCTATGATCTTAAAAGCTTGAGCTTTAGGTGAAAATGATGTGTTTTTCTTCTATTATGAAAGCTTTTTTCCATGCTGACAATGCCCATTTTTTAATAACTGAAAATGCAGGTCTTTTGTCCTAGAAGAACCCTATGAGGGAGTTTTACCAAGATTTGACACCTTCTTTAAGAACTTCAAGATCCAGAGGAACAACAACTCGGCCTGCTTCAAACATGGGAGGGAAGAATTGTAGTGAAATATTAATGGACCCTCCCACAACATATTTCTAAGTTCTCCTTTATGTAGTATGATTAGCTGAAAGTGTGGTAGCTTGGGTTGAGGTAGGAGGTTGGATAATGGTAGAGGAGGATGGGAGGGAGGTTTTTGGCGTTGCAAGGGAGGGTAATGGAAGAAATTCCTCCTCGATAAGGTCTAGGTGTAAAGGTGGTTTAGCAGCTCCCTTCATGGTAAGTAACCGGGGGACAGCACTGTTAGAGTGCAGTTTTGGAAAAGCAGGTTCTACAAGAGGAAAGTCCAGGGGCAGAAGTGTTAGAAAATAGGAGAAAAGACCAAAACAGCCCTTAGAAGGCACTCTTCTGTAGGAAGAAAGAGTAGCCAAGGTTGAAGGGTCAAAGGGGATGGGGGTGGGGTTGAGAAGCTAAAGGTTAAGTTTAATGTTAGTTTGGTGGACAATGGATTGGAGATGAGGAAGGATGAAGACAGTGGTTAGTTTTAGTTATGGGGAGAGTAAAGGAGGCTTGAAGGTAAAGAGAAGGCAAAGCATCTCTCTCTCTCTCTCTCTCGGTGATAACAACAAAATAATTAATAGCTTACTCATTATTTGCTAGTAAAGGTTCAGATAGAATATCTTTCTATCTATATTTTTTGTAGTATCTATATATGTACATATTTATATATATATGTATATAAGGAATGTCTAAAACTAACATCTTTAACACAAGCATTCATTCCTTCTCTTAAGTGACTTTTGATTACAACAGCCTTTATAGAGGCGAATTAACTGCAAAGAAATGGGTACAAAGCCCAAAAATTAAGTAAATGGATAGCAGCCCAAGTACAGTGAGCTAATTGCAATTCTTGCTTGGGGGAACCCAGTCAGTAGTCTTTATCTATGTTTTAGGTCTTGGGCAAGCTTTTGATACCGGACATGCCAAGTCTAATTGACCATAAACTTTCACATTTCTTACCCGCAAACTTTCACATTCCTAAGAGAATCTTCATGGATAATCTCCAAGGTTTTGCTAAAATTAACAAGATGATCCTCTTAGACCCTCAAATCAACTACTACGAGCAGAATTGAAGTTGGTGATCTATTCTCAGTTTGCGTAACAGTTTTGAAGATGCTGATGGAATCTCATAGGAAAGCTGAGACTCTCAGAGCTATTATACACCCCCATCTATACGGCTTCCTTTCTTGTTACTTCTACCTCTTCTTGTTTGTCTGGATTTGGAAGGAAAACTAAGCAACTTCCATTAGGTACGGTACCAATGTCCTGCCAATTACAGGAAACATAAGTCAGATTGATAAGAAGTACGGACTACCCAGTCCAGCTTGGTGTCATACGAACAGTTGTCATCTCTTCTGCTTGGGCAACAACCGAGGTCTTTAAACTTCATGAGCCTCAGTGAGGTTTCTAAATTTCATTTGGGAAGCTGTCTCACCATTATAAAGATGTGGCTTTCGCACCATGTGCTGATGATGCAGGCCCAGGCAGTGCTGCCAACTCTAGCTTGATACCAGAAGACCTCACCAAGCTATTACGAGAAAAAGTTCACAGGTGCTGTTCAAGTTTCGAGATTTAAGTTTAGAATAAATTCCAGTTATTGTTGAGGGAAGTTATACAGGATATAGCTCAGCTTTGGTGACCGTCTAGAAATTATTCATTTGTTGAGAATGAGTTTGAAAGTCGAAAGGGTGTGGGGATTTATGTTATATTAAGTGAAGCATTCCCTATAAATGATGTTATAGGGATTAGCGAATGAGGAGGTAATCATTTCTCCAACATCTTGTCTTTTCTGTTTTTCTTTCCTTTCCTAAATTTCTGCTCCTCTGTCCCAACATCTTGCCAGTCGTAACAGGTGATTACAGGGGATAGATGAAGAAATTGAGCTCTTTTGCTTGAAGAGCGTTCAGTCATTTCGTTTTGTCACTGAAGAAGCTGATTTGCTGATCTTAGATGAGGAAATTGAGCTCTTTTGCTTGAGGAGCGTTCAGTCATTTGGTTGGTTAATTGTTAGCGAAGGAGCTGATTTGTTGATCAATTCAATCTTTGATCCATCATAATCTTCTACAACTCCATTTAATCTTTGAGAAGGGAATATAACATTCAGTGGAAAAAAGAAAAAAGTTTCGTCAAGTCTATCCTAATAGCGCTTACATAACTCTTTTTTGCCTGTAGATTGTTCACTTCTTTCGTTTTTGAGAAGCTAAGCTAAAAGGTATCAGGAGATTGGATACCCCATGAATCTGAGTTGGAGGCGAAGGGATATTTTGTAAAATGAGAATCAAGTTTTATAACAAAATCTAGCTTTTATGCGTAATTAGTAATTTCTCTCTTCTTTTTCCTCTGGTGCAAAAAAAAAATCGTTTGGTTTTTATAACAATATTACTCGTTTCCTATTTGACCTGATATGTGCCATCCTGACAAATCAAATGAAGCCGAAGTTTACCAAAATACTTTTAGCTTCCGTTATTGGAAATTAACTATCTTACCCTGTTCTTCCTACTGAATTGACCTATTCAATGTAATATCTTGGCCTTGGGCCGTCTTTCGTGATTCCATAAGAAAATGGACATTTTCAAACTTGATGACTAAAGTTTGGATTGTGCGCTTGAGATGTATATTTATGGGATAACACTTTTAATTAACATGTGGTCTATTGTTTTTAATGTTTTAATTTCTTCAGTTACGATATACTTTTATTTTAATTATTATTAATAAACCTGAACAAAAGTAAGAATACTTGTTGAAGAATAAATTCATTAAGTAACTTATCATGAAAAGTTTCTTTTAAGATACTAGTCATATTTAAAAAAAAATTATAATTAATTTCAGTTAATAATTGTTCTATTTTGTGGTTGAATGAATGGCGAATTTCAATTAGGGTAATTTGAGAATTTAGTCAATCAAATCATGTCTATCTGATGAAAAATGAAGGATAGTTTCTAACAAACAGTAGGGTGTTGGATTTTAACAGATATTCACCCAATCCAGATATATTATATATACTTACCAACGCTACCTGATTAGCTTCCCTACTTACTTACTATGGTTGAACATTTCTCTTATTTTTTGCATCAACAACCATTTGCCTTAAAGATTCGAATCAAATTGCAATTTTATTTTATTTTTTTACCGAAAAGTAACTTTTTAAAATCGTTGAATTGGGTACTTCATTTATCGTGAGTTTAACAAATAAGACATTTTTTGACAACGGATTACCACCTAAATCTAAATACAAAAGTAAATAGTATTTAATTGTTGTATACTCTTGACATCTTACTTGAATCATTCAATATTAATGCCTCCATACACGACTGCAAATTTTTTGACCATTTCAACCATTTTATCTTTTATCGTGTTTCCTTCTATTTGACGTGGCTGTTTGGTAAATTATTTCCACAATCAAGGGCATATACCAATTCGAGGTAAAACGACCCGTTTGGTTAACCAAACGTCGGATACTTCAATCACGGTTAATCTCACTTAACCATGGTTAAGATGTCTACTCGTTTATAAACCTGACCTCAATGCAAGTGAGAGAAAATAATAGAAACCGAAACTGTTTCTCTAGAGAGAGGAAGAGGGTAGTTCTTTTCTTCTTACTTCTAGCTCAGAGGATATGGCTATTTACGTCGACGAAGAAGATGTGTTCAAATGTCCAAAACACCCCTCTCGACGGCGCCGCATCGGAATCTGCCACCACTGCCTTCGCCACCGCCTCGCTTCTCTCTGCCCAGACTGCGCCTGCGAGCGGCCCTGTAACTGCTACGCCTCCTCCTCTGGCTCCCCTTCCTCATCTCTCTCTCGCATCTCAGCCGCCACAACCAACGGAATCGGAGCTGTCGGCCGCGTCTCATCTCTCATCGAGAGCGAGCCTGCGTTCCGACGATCGAGATCCGTGGCGGTCTCGTTCCTCCGGTCGAAGCCGGCTGATAGCAACGAGTACTCGTTCCATAAAGAGAGTTTTAACAGAACGCCGTCGTCTTCGAGCTTCTGGTCTCTGTTTAAGAGCAGCAGTGGCAACAAGAGTAAAAGAGTGGACGGAGTGGTGACTGAGAGTAACAGTACAAGTAAGAAGAGCGTTGATGAGGAGGAGAGGAGGAGAATGATGAGGAAATCGAGGTCGCTCGCCGTGCCGTCGGATTCAGGCGTCGCCAACGTCAAATCAACGAAGAGTAAGGGTTGGCATTTTCCGAGTCCGATCAAGGTTTTCCGGCAATCAATTTCTAGAGGATTGGTTTACGAAAGGTCTCCCTTGCACAGAGGTTAATGATATTTTCAAAATTTGTATAGTGTTCGACTAAAAACTAATAATCGAAAAATAATTAACCGAAGGTTTTAGTTAATAGGTTTTATATATTGAGGTGAGTGTTTGTTGAAGGGAAGGAATGGAGCTTTTGAAATCAAATACAAAGGGTATGGTTATTGAATGCTTATCGCATAAATTTTTAGCGTTACTTTTATGGTGGTTATTATTGTTGGAAAATTACATCTTAGTTTTGTATAGTGGATTGATATCATTAGTTGTGATTCGTGTTTGTTGTACCAAAATGTAAATAAAAAGTAGGGAGTTGGTTACCTGGTGTTTATGATTGGGAGAGTGGTTAAATGCTGCTTGCAAATCAAAGACATGTAAATGTTGTTGAAATTGAAATTAGAAGTCCCTCAATTTCTCTAAACTTATTTCAATTTTAATCATTAAATGACTTAATTGTACATATAAAAAGTAACATTAATAATTATTTCAAAAAGAATAAAAAAAGTTGACTTTGTGGCGGGAGCACAGACAGTTGAGTATGCGTTTGATGGGAATTACTTATGAAAAAGAAAGCTAGTTGTTGCAATTGCATTGCATCTGATATTCATATTTTCCTGTATGTGTATAATTAGACACTAATCAAACTGTAACCCTATGCACCGGCTCTAAAAGGCTCCTCGGGTGATTTTGACTAACGCTTTGTGCGTTGGCAAAGGGATCTGAATGCCCAATGCATTTTTACCTACTTTATGTTTTTTGTTTAAAATTCTAAAAAATTCTGGATTCATAATCTGAAGTTCCGTATCTTCTCGTGGATGCGTGGATCATTGTCATGACTTGGTCGGAGGACCAATGCCTCGTTATACATATGTGGATATAATTTCATTGAGTGTTAGTATTATTGGGTACAAGTGGTTGGTTTTAATCCCCCCACAAAACAAAACGAAACGAAAAGAGAGGAAAATGGTGGTGACATAAAAATAAATCAATTATTAAATTTCAAGTTTGAATGCCGATAATTAAGTTATCGTCAATGGATCTTAACTGTTCTTACATGTCATGTCAACCACAAAGTGCGGTGCGGTTAGGATTAGGAAGGAACATGTGAATTAAGATACGGAACAAACTTAGAACTTTCTCTTTCAGTATATTCACTTTAAATCCTTTGGGGGTTAGCAGTTGGACCAGTCCCTAATACGTTGATTTAGATCACTTATTCACATGCTGCCTGAATTATCACTAATTTATTATTTAATGGGCTTCCCTCGTCCACAAGTAGATATCAATACCCGCCTGTAGGTTATTTTAATCAAGGTTTAAAAAATCGGACCGGTCCATCGCCGCTTCTCTGCTCCGATGCCTCCATCGCACCAAAATCAAATCTATTGTTTTCATCTTCTCCAGATCCAGAGGACGCTGTAGCCGCCGGCCCCTCCGCCATTTCTTGTAAGTGGGTAAGAGTCGCTTTTCTCTTTAAAGGGCAAGGCTTTTCTAGGTTTTGTTTCTAGTTCGATTATTTTTCTTGGGAGATGACTGGAAAATGAGGAGTTTTGTTTGCTTTTAGATCGAGAATGTAGAGTTATTTAAATTCCCAAGAGTTGTACTGCAGTTGCCTCAGCTCAAGTTCTTAGATCTAATCTAAGATTCAACGAATTTGAAGGTAGCGTTCCCAAAGAGCTGTTTGACAAACATCTAGACGCAATCTTCATCAACCACAACAGGTTCCGGTTCGATCTGCCCGACAACTTCGGCAACTCCCCAGTGTCGGTCATAGTTCTAGCCAACAACAAATTCCATGGTTGCGTGCCTTCTAGCTTAGGTAATATGAGGAATTGTTTTAGGAAATAGTGCTACGTGCTTCAGAGTGAAGGGAGAATAGTGTTTTCTATGACTCTTATGCTATATCCTTCTGCTGTTTACTCTAATAATAGAGCCTTTTGACAACTTGAAAGGTCTTACTGGTTCTGTGTCTGTGGGTTATTTTTGTGAGCTTGTTGCAGTCTCATGAATAAAAAACAATGATTCGTAATACTTGTCCCTTTTCTATGTATCTTCTACCTTCTTTTCCTTTTCTTTGCTTC
>JAOTAZ010000005.1:12866133-12877200 GCA_025629785.1 Erythroxylum oxycarpum
ATTGGTGTTCCATAAAACTCAAAATTACAAAATACAAAAAAATCTTATAAAAAATTTAAATTATAAAAGATTGGTAAAATTAATGTATCTAATGAATAAGACTTCCCATTTTGCAAAAATCTAAAAGAAATCTTTCAATATATACAATCTTTTATTTGTATTTTTTTATAAATAAGTTATTTTCTTTATTCAAACATGTGACCTTCGGATAATAAAGAAGCAACGAATTGCTCCAAGACTCTCCCTTTAAAAAAAATAAAAGAGGTTAAAATTTATGAAATTACAGGTAACATATATTGATAGAAGATATACTGAAGATTGTAATCATGAGTTCAATGTGAAGGTGAAATAATCCATTTAGCTGTCTCAAGCAATACTACATACATACACCAAGTATTTTAGGATCTTGGTTATTCATTGCAAGAAACCGGTTAATGTTTACAAAATACACAGCTATTGTGTGAGATACTAAATCATATGATTCTTTACACTGTCCTACTAAATAATAAGCACCTGGAAAGTCTTAAATCTTATTTTTCTTCTAAAAGAATTTTACAAATATCCCGCAAGTAATGTAACAAGCACAGATACATTCAAACATAAAACTCATCAGCATCACAGCATTCTGTCTTGCAGATCAGTTATTAAGGTGGACGCCAAGGAGCTAAGCTTCTTCCCAGTCTCTCCTGCAATATTCTTAAGTGAAGATATGTCTTGTTGTGCCTGAAATGGGTAGAACACAAGGATATGCCACTCATCAATACATGGCGCCAACCAAGAACGGGAAAAAAGAGGGCCAATTGCAACCTTCCAACTTACCAAGTGTATGGACAGAAAATCACATTGCATACCTGGAAGGAAATGCGGTTGATGAGGTCACTAGCAGCAACATCAATGGAAGCCTGATCATTGCTATGACCAAACAGATCAGCGCTAGAGATAGCTGATGAACTCTGCAAGAAATACACAAAATTACCAAAAAACTACGTGAAAGTGGATTCTCATCGTGCACATATGAGATCTATGATGAGGATTAGCATGTTATTTACATCTCAAATACTGAAGATGCTGTCAACGAGTTCTGGAAGCATAAATAGACTTGAGCATAAACTAAAAGGAGAGGAATAATATGTATGCTTCAGATTGCTTCTAGGTCTGCATTTGAGAGTTGCAAGTTTTCATCAAGTAAACCATAAAATGTTTGATTAATATTTTCAAGATCACGATCTGGAAAAGCACCCCCTCAAAACCACCGTATTAAAGGCACCTTTTACATGCTTTTTTCCAAACTACGGTTTGAGAAAAGAGAGTTCTTCTAACAAACAATAATGCTATTTCTATTGTCTTTACATGATTATTTAATCAATAAATATTTTTTTGTAATTGATAATATTATTTGTTCTTGTTAGCAATTATATATCTATTAATTAATCAACAGATTTACCAAACACCTTAGCTTTGATTCTGATTAATTTCACAACTTTTTAATACAATTACCAAATTGTCTACTTTCTTTTACTCAGCACCTTAACTTATCAAGAACATGTTATAGATAAAAATTCTCAAAACCTATCAGTGAAAATAATTAGAATGAACTAATCCCAAATAAAAGCAGTAAGAGCACATACTGAGAACTTCTGCAAAGAAACTTGAGTATCAATATCAGCGTTATTTTGATCGCCAAAAAATTGAGCTGATGAGATTGACTTTGCATTTGAGAATTTCTTCCTTGCTTCATCTGTCTCAGTAATCTGTAACAACAAGATGTAAGAAAAAGAAAGCCAAATGCTAGCCAAAAGAAATTAAGTGGTATTACTACAGAGATCCCAGCTAGTAACACTAACATATGACTTGTACAATACAAAGCTTGATATCAGAATCAGCTTCAATGTACATAATATATAACACTCGAAGATACCTAACGGTACAAATTAAAGACAGCATAAAGAAAATAAAACAGATACATTCCAAGTATGAAGAAAGGATATCGCTGTAATACAGTCCAAAAAGGTTTCACTTCACTGCAAGATTTTCGGGCTTATTCCACCCCCATATGGCAGAATCTCACAAGAATAGACCAAGAACAAAATGGCCACATGCAACTGAGTCCAAATATTGATTACAGTTTTATTAGTTTCAAAAGACCAATCACAGAGATTGGTTATCTAAGAGGAAAATGAGGGGATATGCATGTCTTTAACCATCTAGACCATCATATTTGACGTGCTATAATCACTATAATAAATGGAAAAATCTTCCTTTTACGTTTGAGTTTGAATGGGAAAACCAATCTATCTTCATTTATATTACTGGTTATGCTTAAGTCTACCACAACATGGTTTTATTATTTTTATTTTTCTAAATGAAGATATTCTAACCAGGTCCTGCCAATATCAGTCAAAGCTCGTTATATTGCTTACTTGTCCCCCGAATTTCGAAAATCAAATAATATTGTAATGCATCAATTAAGAATCTATCGCGAACATCACACAACATCCGTACATAGAAACAAAGCATTAGTTTAACACATACAAACTGCATACTAAATGTAGACCGATCACAACGTCCCATTATTCTCCAACTTAAAACTTCAAGACTTTTATGAATAGATTATTTATGCAGAATGGTCCAACCCCCAATTCCTAAGAATAGGCTCATAATAGTCCAATAATTGTTTTCAAACCTTAATACATCAATCCAACATATTTTCTGTTTGTTTCATAAGAATAAAGTCATAAAATAAGTGTGGGATCCAAATCGAGCAAGGTCAATTTGATAAAGATTGAACCACATTATGGAAATAATCATTTGCCAATATCGTACACAGAGTCCAAAATATAATCCTTATCACATGAGCACTACCTTGTTTAGTACATCACCAAAATCAATTTAATACGTAAAATAATAAGCTCCAAAATCCTTTCATCTATCAGCTATTTGTACTAACATTTAAGAGTAAACACCTATTTCTTGGTCATATATGCTAAAAATATATTTAAAATGTCTTCTTCATACAAATAATAAGGGCACATCACTTACTTGAACTTTTGAAGAATTATAGCTCCCTTTCTTCGGGAAACCACCATCCATTCCAAATTCGGCAAAGAAGCTCGATGACTTTGGTGGAGATACATGGCTAATCACTTGGGGACCACTGGAAATTACCTCAGCAGATTGGACGTTATCTACATACTCAAAGCGAGATGTAAACGACGTGCCAGATTTTTGGGTGCTGGTAGTAGAGGAAGGAACTGTAATTGGTGGTTCTTCAGGTTTTTGATCATATAGGTTTTCACTTGGCTGCAATCAACAAAGTCGTAAAACCAAAAATAAGCCACCCGGCATTTATGCAAATCCCAAGAATCCAAATATGACCTATTTAGAAGATACTTCAGTTGATCAAACTATATGTTCATAGAGCTGAAAGAGAATCCTACTTTTGTAGCGAGTTTTCTAGCACCAAGGCCACCTGTTTTCCCAGTTTTCTTTGCACCAAGAGGCTTCTTCACAGTAGTGCTGATAACTGGATGGGAAGTTTTAGGGGAAGAGGGGAGACTTGAAGTTTCTTGTGTTGCTACAAAACTTTCTTTAGGACTATCATTGATCTTGACACTGGAAATCCCGTTTGCTTCTTGGGCTGATTTATAAGCAACTGGTGATGATGGCAAGCTCGAATCATCTGCCATGGCTTTCGCAACTTCTTTAGAAAGTATTTGCCTATACAACTCAGCAGCTCTAGATGTATACTTGGCCTCAATCTTCCCGCCATCAGTCCAACCATGTTGCTTAAAGAAAACCTGTGCTCGGTTGTTTCCCCCAAAGCTCATCATTCTTAATTGCTCAGGAGTCCATGAGTCTAAGTTAGTAGACCTACAAACAAACATTACAGTTACTCTCTTTAAAATGGTGTAATAAAGCTAATAACAAATCAAATCTCTCTACCAATACGATACTAGAAATTTGGTACAGTTAAAAGTTTGATCCACAATTATAAGAGTCAATTAGTGAGTGCAGAGCAATATGCCATTAGATTGTTGCATAATCGCAACATCAACAACAGAAGGGAGAAGAAATGCCACTGAATGATAAAATAGGACAGGCAAGAAATGGATCAAGTGATAGCATTTCTTCCTGTTTGGTGAGAAGCCTCATTAACTACGGCAATGTTTGCACAGCATCTAAGACCGTAGACAAACAAGTTGAAAATTCAATTTGCCATTGTATGATTATATCTTATGCAGATCAATACAAATTGATCCAGAAAATGAACCAAACCATGTTCCTTTGATTATCAAAAGCTAGGAATTTCCAAAATCTTCAAATGCATCCCCTTACCAGCTAAATTGTGAATAATATAAAGAAAAAGAAACAAACTTTGCGCATGAATCTAGCTACTTCGCTACCAGGATATTAAAATTATCAAAAGCAACAATGAATGTGCAAAGGGCATTAGATTAATAAACAAACAAGGTTCACCTTATAACAAAAAAAAAACGGAAATTCCAACCAAAATTAGCCATTTGAACATCAAGTCTAGAAAAGGAACCCAACTTGAATTACCTGACGAAGCTGATGTGGACGCCAAGGCTACGATGAACAGCAGAGCAATCAATGCAGAGAAAGATCCCGTAAGTAACAGAAGCCCAAGTAGGATTCTTTGCGTTACAATCAAAACACATCTGCCGAAAGAAGAAAAATAAAAGAGCAATCAAACACAAGATCAAGATCCCAGAACCTGAAAACAATCGGATCTGAAAGAAGCAAAATGCAAACCAAACTAGAAAAAGAAACCTTGTTTTCCGATTTGGCCTTCAGCTTCCTGAACACAGTGTTCTTGTCGCTGAAATTTTCTGATGCCATGAATTTCCTCCTTCACGCACAATAAAGATACTGAAGCAGAAAAAGAAAATTGAGGTTCGAGACGAGGCGTTTTAATTAGGGACCCAAAACACCTCCTCTCTTGAGATGCTCTCGCAAAATAAAAGAAAGCAGATAATGAGACATATATATACGCGAAGAAGAAGAAGAAGAAGAAGAATTTTAATTATATGTTTTTGAAATCGAAGACAATAAATAATGAATATGATGAATTGACGACAACGCCCTTTTACTTGGCGATTTGTTGCTTTCGGGGTTGGGCTGGGACTGCCTGCCAGGACTAGAAAGAAAGTAAGTCGCGATGAATTTGTTGCTCCGAGACGTTGAAGCTGAACCAGCCAACTTTCTACCCCTTTTCACACCTCTTTGTTTTCTTTTTCTTTGCTTTTCCTCTGTAATTCTTTTTTTTGTTTGTTAAGTTTTCCTCAGTAATTCTTAATCACATCTCATCTCACATTTGAAAAAAAAAAAGCCTTTTAAAACATATTACGAAACTTGTCCACGTAGTTTTCATTCGCATTTTGTATGCCTATCTAGTAAGTAAGTGTCATCTATAGTTAGAATGAACAAGACCAAATTGGCTATTGCTTTGTTTGGAAAACAGGCTTCATCTCTAACAAACACGATGTACTCTAGCTACCAATACCGATTATTCATAGTTAGATCCCCGTATAAATATTCGCATATAAGGCAATGATTAATGTAAAAAATTTGAAAACTAAATTGTTGGAGGTACCATTAATAGGTCCTTGGGAGTTAGTTGCTAAAACTTTTTCAACCCATATTCTTTTAAGTTAACTTAACAAACATTGTCTCAAACACAAATTTTATGCATATGTTCTAATCCCTATAAAAAGAATATCTCATATAATGGGAATTGAAAGTGTTAATTTCATATGAAAAAGATATAAAATTATAGCCTATATACATTTTTAGGCATTCTTTAGATGTGTGAAGGGTATGAAACTCTCTTTTAGATATGTGGGAAATTATGATCCTTTATGATAGTGATGCCTCAAATTTAGCATATGACATACTCTTTTTTATGAAAATACGACCTATGGTGCTTTTGAACGAATTTAATGTCTTTTTGTTTCTTATAATGAATCAGATGATAACGAGTTTTTTTTAATGTCATTTTAATGATAAAGAGGAATATATGAATGGGAAGAATATTAGATGTTCTTTTTGGGTGATACTATGAATGTTGTGTCTATTTTTACCTTATGAAAGTATGAAATTCTTTTTTACCTTGTGACTTAGAGGATAATGCATGACTATTTTAAGTCTTCATGTATATAATTACATATTATATGCTCATATGATGACTTAGGCAATAACTTGTCATTATAAATATGATTTTCCTTTACAAAAATTATCTTGGCATTATGTGGTACACTTTTTATAAGTGTACCCAATCTCTTGCTTATCATTTTGAGCTCTCTTTGGCTCTAAGAATGCTATTTAATTTTTCATTACCTATAGAGAATCTAGACAATGATTCTTTAAGGATGCTGATCTCCTTCTTAAATACCCCATTCCCATGTAACAAATCAAGCTCATTTTTATAGGAAATAATGACACTCTTAGATTCTATTATGTCATACATATCACATTGCAAGTTCTCATTCTCATTTATACATACATCTAAGAGCTTTAAAATCTCTTTATATTTGGAAGATGATTCTTTCTTTTCAACATCAAAGACCTTTCGACATTTAATTAACACATGATATGAAAGATCAATGATATAATCATTGTAAGAGTTTAAAGAATCGAGTAACTTATCATTATTAGCCACTAGGCATATACTTGTCACCATAGATTGCTCACTCTCCAAATAAATAGTGCCATCATATATAACCCTAAATGTTTTCTTCTTCTTCTTTAATTATTTTCCCCCATCTTCTTTAATAACTTCTTGAATTTCATTATGATGAGCTTTATATTATCCTCATCACTGTCACATGCAAAGGTCTTGTTATCATTAATTTCTCATCTTTGGAGACTTTAAACATTATAACTCTTCTTGTTGGAGCTATTTCCAATTCATATAATTCATTCATCTGCTTCTTAGTTGAGGAGTGATTCATCTAGCTTTTACATATAAGATGCTCAAATATTTAGCTTCTCGTATGGTTATCACTTTTACTTCCCAAATATTTGATAAAGACCTAAGCAATTTTCTCACTAATTCAAGATTATTATAAGTATTACCAAGACCTTTAAGAGCATTAATGATATAAATGAAGTGAGCATACATGAATAAAAATTGATTCATGATGTTCCATATGAAACAAATCATATTGGTACACAAATATGCTCTCTTTCACTTAAGTGGTGCCTTCATATATGACTTAAAGTGTATCTAATAACTCTTGAAATATTTCACACATGCATGCTCCATTGAATTTGTTCTTATTTAATTCACAAAATAAAAGATTTATAACCTTACTATTCAATGCAATGCGTCTCCTATCCTTATTCTGTAGTGTCCCCTTACCGCAGGGTACACACCGAGACGTCCTGAGGTCATTCCGGTACATATCCTATGATAATGGCGTGCTACGATCAATCACTATATTCACTTTACATGGTATCATATCATTAATCACTTATAAGCATCAATAGAAAATCCCAGTATTTTAAAAATCAACTTTTTCTTCATTTCATTTCATAAAACCCAAATGTCTATATTTTGTCTTTCAACATTTTCTATATGCACATCAACAAAACCTAATACAAAAGCACTATATGAAAGAGGACAATATTCAAAGTCTAACTAATCTGTCCAAAAATTCCAGCTGATCGACCTTTGAGCCATGACTTCTCTTGACAATCACAATCTACATGACTGGTAGAGCCTCTTATTAGCTAGAGTCGTCTCTTGATCTTGAAAAGACAACATTGCAATTTTAGTGATTTTTGTGAACTCAATGAGGTAATCATCATCGATGGTTCACTCAATTCATGCAACACTTCATTTCACATAACAAATAATCACATATTGCATTTTGATCAATCAAACATACTTGATAAAATGCATATGAGATGCTCATGAGACACTTTTCCAATTATTACGTTGCTGTAACCGAGTGCCTGAATTATCCTATAACTATTTTAGATACCAGGCTCACTAATAACTATCCCTTATCCAATGAGCATATAGGGCTCTTTTTACATAGTGAGCCTTAGGCTCTTAATCTTTGTTTGAGCTCAAGCCTCTTTTTACTCGTTAAAATTTAAGCTTTGATCGGTGGCTACTCAGGTCACAACTCCCATTATCTGATCATGCATTCATGTATGGAATGCATTTCACATTTTCAATCAATCATATCATGACATACATAGTTCTTCACATTCACATTCAAGCAACACTTCAATATACATTCCACATTTTACAATCATCGGACCTCTTATCTAGAAATCAACAATCAAAACACAATAATTTATCAATCAAATCATAATTTAAGCAAATAATAATTGAGAGAAACTATTTAGGTTACTCACTAGTTGCTCCCAAAGCTAATGCCTGGAAGTTCTAGCAACATCTGGAGGTTGATATTCCAATTGCTCCTCTATATCAAACAACATACACATATATCACAATTTGCACAATCATAAGTGTTTAACAATGCACATGAATGATATGAAATATGAACAATGCATGTGATATGAAACATGAACAACGCATGTTCATGACAATCCCAGGTATTTTTCCATAAATTTCATCACAAAACCATTCCTATATCAAACTTGTCTAAGTATAATTAATACTTAAGTTTATGCCTCACTAAAACCATTTAATTCATAATTCATATCTCATTGAGTCACTTCATATTTTTCCAAGACACCCCATTCGGGTCTACTTTTCATGTTTAATCAGAAGGTAAAAATGAGGTAATTTGGTCAAACTCTCTTTTAGAAAAGTGTTCCTCTATATTTTATCTTTCTATTGACACCTAAATCACCCAATTTGGTTCAGTACTTTGGAAGATATGTCTCAAATATTTTCGGACTGCTCTTATCCAAAACAGTAGACTATACCCAAATTCCATCTAAAAATTGAACATCTTAGAGACTGAATCACAATTTGACTTTTTCATATGATTTGCCATCCTATATCGCTAGTTTACTCCAAATAAAAAATCATCTCATTTGGAATCGTACAGATCAAAATATAATCAAAATACTGAAGGGTGTTCAGTAAGATAATTCCTAATTTCACTGTTCCAACAGATTCCACATTTTCATTGATCAATCTTTTCCAATTCAATTTAGAATGCTACAAATTTTTGTGAGTGGTAGAAGAATCTATTGCTTCAAGAATCAAGTCATTTGGGTGTCTAGAGAAGAAGTTATGGCCAAAAGAATCAAACCTGGTTTTGTCTTCAATTATATTGAACCTGTTTTGGGACAATAGCCATAACTTTTAATAGAAATATCGGATTAAGGTGTTCTTAGAATGATTTGAAAGAAGACTTCAAGATCTACAACGTTTATGAAGGCCTTGAAGACAAATTATATCACCTAAGGGGTCAAAAATGGACCAAATGATAGGGTCAGATGACTAGTGCATAGAAGAAGTTTCAGTCAAACATAGAAGAAGCATAAAGTCAACCATAAACGATATGACGTCATCACAGACGATACATTTTTACAGACGTTATGATGTCATCACAGGTGATATGATGTTATCATTGACAATACATTTTTACAGACGATATGACGTCATCATAGACGATATGTTTTCACAGATGATATGACGTCATCATAGACAATACATTTTTACAGATGATATGATGTCATTACAGATGATACTATCTATACTCCTAAGCATCTCCATTATAAGGATGATAACTTTCAACTCAGATGTCCAAAAATTTCATATTATATACCGTTGGAAAGATAAAAGAAAGATCTATAACTTTTATGAAGACCATTTTGTCAAAATATATCTAGATCGGTACAGTAAATTCACAGAAGTTTGAGATTGAAAATTCAACTCTCTTACTATTCCTTCCCAGAAATTTCCAGATTTCCTTCTCTAAAATCCAAAACTTCAAATTTTTATTTCTAGTTTTTCTACTCCATTTCATTAAACTCATTTACCATAAATTCATATTACTTTAAAATATACAAGTTTAATCCAAAATCACCAAAAGCCAAAAATTCATATTCAACTATTCATGCTCTACCGACTTTCTGCATTTCCAATTTTCATCCTCAATCTCCATGTTTCCTCTCGACTTCCATTTAAACACTCATTCCCATCTCAGACCATCAATTTACAAGTATTCTTCAACTTAAAAACCTATCTCTAAAGAATTCATCAACTCACGTATATGCTTATGTATTTTCATACATATACAGTGAAGAACAGGGCATGTTTCACTTGTTTTAAATCTAATTTTCTACACTAGTCCTATACACCACTTCATGGCTATTTCTAACTCTAAAAATCATTTTTTTGCCTTACCTAATCACTAACAATCCATGAAAAATTAATTATCACTATAATCAAAATTTTCATCCATCAACACAATATTCATAAACATATATACGTAAATGTCATGATCCATACAACTAACAGTAAATCATCAAATTGATTTCATAAATACCCACCTCTAAAGGATTTATTCACTACTTACTTGCTGAAAACTCCAAAATCTTCAATTATCTTCAAGCCTTAAACTCCATGGAATTCATGTATTTCATTGTGTACAATGACCAGCTTCTAGTTTTTCTTAGGGTAGAAGACACAAATAGCAAAGTGGGTTTGGTATAGGAAAAGGAAAACCACAAAAATCTCTTAGAAGGTGTTTGATGAAAAACTTGGTGTATTAGGAGGGCATTCGAAGAAGGTTATTATGAAGAGGTTAACTGGACAAAACTTAACCTTTCAACTCTCAGAGAACAGTAACTTACTTCTAGCACAATTACAAAAAGCAACTTATGTAGTGCCCCCTTACCGCATAATACACACCCGGACGCCCGGAGGTCATTTCGGTACATATTCTTCGATAAAGGCGCACTACGATCGATCACTACTCTAACTCCATATGGCATCATCTCAATATTTATTATCAAGCATCAATAGAAATTTCATTCCATTTTTGAAACCAAACGTTTCCTCATTCATTACTCAAAATCAGAACTTTACAATGTCATTTTCAATCCTTAATATAC
>JAOTAZ010000005.1:12926168-12936677 GCA_025629785.1 Erythroxylum oxycarpum
CTAAGTATTACAATTTACAACGAGAGTTTATGTTACTATTTCATCATATAATAAATAATATTATATTAAAAAATCATATAAAAAGAATAATAAATATCCATAACTCTCTAAGTATTACAATTTACAACGAGAGTTTATGTCGAGGAAACAATCAACTAAAAGTGAAATTTGAAACAAAAACATTTACAATTATATTTATATTGCATATATAGAATTTAACATATACATGAAATATAAATGAAATTAAAAGAAGAAAATAAATAAAAACATGAAACTTCATTCAATCAAATATTCGCTCAAATTATATTGACCTCAATTAACGCGCACCACGAAATTGAAAGATTGAAAAGTTCGAATTCAAGGAAAGAAGAAGATGATAGATTCAAATTAACTAGAATCAGATATGATATACAGGGTTTCAAATTTACCTACTAGACCTCACGAATAACTTGTCTCGAACAACCTAGATAACGGGTAAAGAACAAACCAAGAAAGATGTTTAGGATCAAAATCATGTCACAATCTGATTTAGTTGATAAGTGATGTTCAATTCCTAAGTTGAAAAGAACAAGAGGGTTTTTTCCTCTCAAGATGGCCGATGGCTCACCGAAAACAATATGATCAAAGTTGTCCTCTAAAAATCCTAAAACATAAGTATTTATACCTAGGCTTAATGCTAAAAGACTTAGGCTTAAAATACATGGAAGCACAAAATATAATTATAACTTAAAACAAGTCTAAAATAGAATAATAAAAACATGTCTAGGCCTGGCCTAATGTGCTCCCAAGCCTAATCATGATGTGTAACCCAATACAATGGTCTTCAAGTACCAAGTGAGTCCAATACAAGGATTTGAGATAAATGAATCAATTTGGGCTGTGATTCAGATAGCTCTCCTTTAATAGGCTTGGTGCACTCCATTCTCTTCACAAATTGACACACATGCGCATAGAGAATGTCCTTGAATCTCTTGATCCTAGCTTTGGACATAGGTCCAATTGGAATGACAAGTTTGCCCCTATCATGCATGTCATCTCCATGGTGATCCTTGCTCTTGCTCACATCATCAATTCTTATTTGGTATAACATCTTTATCATTTAGACGAGCCTCATCATCACTATTATTAAAATTAATTGCACCAAATGACATATCAATACTTTCACATTCAAGATCATCTTTCAAGTCACTGTCATTTATTAAACTTGGTTCATTACAAACCCAATTCGCCAAAAGATAGATATGATCAAGGTAAATTGGATCTACAAAACTACTTGTTCTATTAATAGTCACGGTAAACAAATAAAATTAAATTATTAAGAAATTACAATAAATTATATTCAACTTAACAATAATAATAACATATCTTTTCCGAAGCTTTAACTTGTATAGAACAATGACCAAGTCTTTCAATCTTTTGTGTTTCTATATATATTTTTTCTTGGAATGAATAAATTCAAACTTGCTCTAATTCTTTTCATATTCAATTGCACTCATGCATTGACTTAGAAATCGAGCTGTAGATCTTTGCAATTATGGAATACTAGTCTCGAATTGTTCCCACAAGCAATTGTAAGACAACAAAAGTAACACTAAAACCAAAATAAAATGATAATTAATTTCTAACAAGTAACAAAAGTGAGACAAATATACCCAAATTAATTTTGTATATTTGACGAATAGCAATAGGCATCCAAAAATTACCAAAAGCATCTTTATAAACCTTTAATTGTGAGCTTAGGAGATCTTATATTATTTCACGGGCAACAATTGTTGTAATATTTAATATCATTCCCTTATTAACTTCATTTTTTTTGTAAATTTTGGACTAAAATAGACACTAGGATTAAAAATGTCTTAACTGAAAACAAAAGAAAGTAATGTTGTCTTTCTTATATCTCATTGATGACTGCATGATAAGATGTGTGCAAAGAAGATCTATTTTCATATTAACGTTGATTGCTTCCTTTGCCTCCCTCTGTGACATCATAAAAATAATTCATTGTTGTCTTCTCATCACTATTAGCTAAATGAAATACTCTCAATAAAAGCTCATAAACTCATATTAGAAATTGAAACTGAGTTCAAAATTTATGATCTTTAATTATAATTCTACAAACCTTAACTTCAACTTTAAACCTGACATATTGTGATGCGACCCACTTATCGTTTGTAAATAATTATTTCAACTCCTTAACCATAACAAAATACTAAAGTGATAAAAAACTAGTTACAAACTTTGTTATGGCTAGTAGGATGACACAAATTCTTATAATTAGTAAAATCCTTCTTCATCAAATTTAGGACCCATGCACTATTATAGATAGTCACTTATTTGCTTTCTATACAGTCTCATCAATGATAGAAAAAATATGTAACATTTTCTATATTTTTCAAACATCAAGTCAATATAATGTACATCACAAAGAGTCCAATAAAAAGAATTATATCTGCTTTGCAATCTTTTCTCAACTAATTTGCAAGTAAAATCATTGTTAGTAATAAACTAAGTAATAAAAATTTAACTCACAATTTTATCAATATCTGAAATAGAGTATTAACATTTCTAACAAGGCTAGATGTATTAATAGACTTCAAAAATATTGTCTCCTTAGCATAATAAACTAAAAAATTGATAATGAGTTTATGTCTTCTATTTATCTAACTATCATATATGATTGAACATTTATAAGTTGCCCAAGTTATTTTTCTTTCATCTAAAAAACTTTTTGTTTTATAAAGAGAGTTGCTAAAAAATTTACCTTTATAGTTATCAATTAAAAGAGCCCTATACTTTGGAACGTAGGAGACAATAACATTCACCCTAGGCTGCTAATAATATGACTGGCATCATTGAAAAATACACTTGAATCATACTACCTCGCTAATGCTATGCCAGCATTCTAAGTCATTTTTTAGACTATAAAGCATTACGAATTAAAGGTTGAGCTCTATGAGTTTTTTGCGAAGAAAGCGGCGCTACAACGGGTGTGTGTGGGAGACTGGGAGGGCAATAATGGGAGTGCATAGGTGACTCCAAGGACAGTAGCGTGAAGACTGAATAAGAGGAGGGCGGTAACGTGAAGACTGAAAGTGAGTGGGTTTTATAACTTTTGTCACTGAAGTAGACAGCGAAGAATAAAAGTTTGGTGTTTTTAGGGTTTATTTTTTTTGCAATTTGGTTCATAATTTTTTTAAAAGTTACTATTTGGTCCTAAAAAATTTCCAATATTTTGGATAATAGTCGGTACAAGCTAGTACCATTGAAAGCAATCGATACCAACTAATATTCATAACCAATAAGATGCTAATATTTTGAGTATCATTCTTCGAACTATACGTGTACAAAACGGTACTCATAAAGTTGTCGTAGAAAGGCTGTAGGCATTTGCTTTATTAAGAACTATCCATTCTATATATAGAAAATAAAGACTTCATGACATGCCAAAGAATATAATAAAAGAGATGATATTGAAAATTGCGGTTAAATTAATTGATGGAAATTTATGGTTAATGTTCAATTTAGAGTATATTGCTAAATATGTACGGTGGACATCCTTTAATTATGCCCATAAGATTTTACTTTAACGGCAACAAAAAAATCACCAAATGCAATTAGCAAGTTCCAGATTAGACCAAGAATGCACGTGCAGTGCAGATAAGTATAATTCTAGAGTCACAAGTGGATAGGCAAAATTTCAAGCATTCTTTACTTGCCCTACTTTGCCGTACTTAGTACCGACTACTGCCACTGTACGTAGGTACCGGCAAGAGAGAAAGAGTTGAGCAGACTAGCTACAAGCCACACAACACAACCCAACCCAACAGCTGGGCTGTTACTGTTACTATTATTGCAAGTGCGTATCACGTGACAGTAAGCCTCCGTTTTTACTTTCCTCACCTCAGTCGTCCCGATTAATCGCCTGCTTCCACCCCTCCCTACTAGAAAGTAGAAACCACTTGGCTTCTTCGATTTTTGTTTTTGTTTTTTTTCTTTTTTGTTTTCAGAACTCTCTGTCTTTGTCTGATTCAATGTTATTATGTCTCTTTTCCTAGTTTCAAGTTCAACGAACCAAAAATTCAATACAAATTCACTTCAAATAAAGCCCATACCCAAATGCATGCCAAATTATCATTCTTATCTCCACATCACCTCTACTTTCTTTTTCTAATATCCACCGTCACTTTCTCTCTCTATGCCTTTCATTTGGTGTATGGAATGACAGACTACCGAATGCCGGCAGCCATGAACCTTTGGAATGATGAGAATGCCTCCGTGATGGAGGCCTTTATGAACTCCGATCTCTCTGCCCTCTGGCAACCTCCTCAGTCCTCCGCCTCCACGTCTGCCCCTCCCACCACCGAACCCACTAAACCTTTTCTCTCCCAGGGACCGCCACCGCCTCCGCTACCCCCACCGCCGTTGCTCTTCAACCAAGAGACCCTTCAGCAGCGCCTCCAGACCCTTATTGAAGGAGCCCGTGATTGCTGGACGTATGCCATCTTCTGGCAGTCCTCTTATGACTACTCATGCTCCTCCGTCCTCGGCTGGGGCGACGGCTACTACAAGGGCGAAGAAGATAAAGCGAAAGGAAAGCTAAAGAGCTCCAGCTCCTCGGTCGTCGAACAGGAGCACCGCAAGCAGGTGCTGCGTGATCTCAATGCGCTCATATCCGGCCCCATTGCCGTAGCCTCTGATGACGCTGTCGACGAGGAAGTCACCGACACCGAGTGCTTCTTCCTTGTCTCCATGACTCACTCTTTCGTTCAATGTTTTAAACCGGTTTCGTCCAAATAACCGGTTCTTGGATAAATCGGTCGGTTCTCTGATAAACTGGCCGGTTTTTATATTCAAGGGTTATTAACTAAAACCGAACTGGACACATGGCCGGTTCAGATGATTTTCGGTCGGACCGGCCGGTCCGGTCTGGTTTTCACATCCTTGTGTAAAGGTAAAGTTACGTATTATCGGATCTTCTTAAATTTTGTTTTATTGTGAAATTTCGAATTAGGTGATGATGATTATGATAATGATAATGATAATGTATACTTATATTTGAACCCCATATTGTATTTTAACAATTATAAAAAAAGTATAAAAAAAGTTTCAAGATAATTCAAATACAAGTCCAATCGAGTTTGAGTGAACAAAATTGAATTAAAATTTGTTTAGACTTCGAATATAATCGAAAAGTTCAAACTTATTTATTAAAATAAAATATTTATTTTCCAAACCAAACTCAAATTAGAGTTTTACATTATATTCTCAAATTGAGCTATGAGTTGTAGATTTGGCAAAAAGGTTTCGATCCATTTTGATTCGATTCGAAATCAGCAACTTAGGTCCGATCAACTATAGGTTTGAGTCGGCATTTTAATTAGCTTGTGTGTATTATCATAAAATAATATCGTTTTAAACAACTTAATTAAGTTTTGAGTCAAATTCAGATCGTATTTTAGAATATTGAGTTAAATTGTATTGACAATGAACTCAATTCGATATCATTTCTAATTGAATGCGTATTATTAGTAAGACTAAGTTGTGCTCGAATGTTTTTGCCATTTTACGAATTCACTTTTTAAGATTAATATGTATTATAATTACGAATGTTTTTTTTATGTTTAAGATATATTTATTAGTCCCTCTCTTGAATAATTAAAATTTTAGACAAATTTTAGTTTGTTTATGTAAAAACTTGTATATGATATTGATTATATTTAAGGGTTGACATTATAGATTTAATCCAACTTAGGAGAATTTGAATTTAATGATCTAGATTTGAGTTGATCAAGTTTTGATCAATTCTAAACTATAACAGGTCCGTTTCGTCTATTATAGAAGGTCTGAGTTGGACAACCAAAACAATATCATTTTAATATAATGTATTAAAATGACGTTGTTTCGCTATAATTGATTCCATATTAAATAAACCCAACAACACAAAGCTAGTCTTCGGCTCTATTGAAAATATGATGTTTTTGCGAGCGCAAGTAGGGTTTAGCCCCAGCCCTGTTAATCCGCCGTTAGGGAAACGACGACGCCACCGAACCCCTCGGATAGGGGAGTCGTTCCACCGCTGACTTCAAGGAACAGACTGGTTGATTCTTCAAACGAAATCTGGGGAAGGAATAAGTCGACCCCAATAGTGGAAGATATGGACATTGAGCACCTACCGGATCTCTGCGAAGCACAGATGATGAGTCTCCAGTACCGAGATGAAAACATGCAGTTGCCATATTTCTCCTTTACCTGGCTTTCGAGAGGAATTGGAAAAACCATTGAAAGATTCATTGATTGTTAAGGTGCTGGGTAAAACTGTAGGGTACTATTTTTTAGCTTCGAAAATCAATCAGTTATAGAAGCCTATTGGAAAGATTGAGATTGCTGACCTCCAGAATGAATTTTTCCTAATAAAATTTTCCAACGAGGGCGACAGGTGAATTGCCCTTACTAAAGGACCTTGGGTCATCTAAGATAGTTACTTAACAGTGCAGGAATGGTTGCCGCGATTTCACCCTGCTACGGCTAGCATAGACAAGACCCTCGTCTAGATTCGTATTCCCGAATTGCCAATGGAATTTATAATGTCAATGTTCTTGTAACTCTTGCTCGATCTATCGATAAACCTATGAAACTCAATGGAAATACATTCCTTGCTAATAGGGGAAAGTTTGCTCGGATTTATGTGGAAATTGATTTAACTAAACCTCTTGTGCCTTTGATTGAAGTAGAGGGGGTGAGATATAATGTGGTCTACGAGGCTCTGCATATGATTTTTTTCCGGTGTGGAATTTATGGACATACCAGTGTCACCTGTGAGGTTCCGAAAGAGGGGACTCCGGAGAGTGCTGGAGCTTCTCAGGCAAATTTATCATCGAATGTTGATGATGTTCCAAGTCCAAAATCGAGCCCGATTCATGGCGAATGGATGGTTATCGCCAATAAGAGAACCCCAAACGCTGTGAACCACCCACCAAATACTGTTTCAGAAGCAATAAATTCCATAATCTTCCGACAGAAGAGACAGACACCTCTCTCGATGGTGTCAGTGATTCAATTCCGGAGAAAAACCCAGGGAGGGATCATATGTTGGATAAGTATACACCTAATGGAGGCCGCCTTCATCGTGCTTTAAGGAATCCGAACGCGGAACTGGCCCAGGGCCAAGAAAGGGCTACTCCTCTGGGGTCATCCTCTCCATTGAGATATCGGGCATCTACATCAACAATTCTTCCCATAACTGCTTAGGTTCCTTCCTCCCAAAGACTCCGCTTCCCCCAGGACAGAATGACAGTGGTTCTCAATTTGTCTTCCATGCCAACCAACTTCCTAATTTAAAACAGGGAGAGCGTGACACGGACGACCTTGGTGTTGGTGTTACAAGTGTATCTCCAATGGTCCTGCATAGCGACTTGGTGGAGGAAGAAATTCCAATTGATGTTAATGTGAGGGGTCGATCCCATATGGACTTGACAGAATGATATTGATGTTAATGTGAGGGGCCAGTCCCATATGGACTTGATAGAATGATGTTCTTGTTCGATCTTTTACATTAATGATGAATTTAAATATCTTAATGTGGAACATTTGAGGCGCAGGAAATAAAGTGGCCCGACGTCATCTTAGGAAATTTGTTCAGTCTATTAAAGTCGATTTTGAGGTGTTAGTTGAGACTAAAGTAACCTTTGATCAACACAAGTTCCGTTGGCAACGAATGGGTTTTGATGGCTTTTCAATTAGAGATCCAGTTGGTCGTGCGGGATGTACAGGCGTAAGTCGAGTTACAGAAGAGTACAAGTCGAGTGTAATACCACTTGTGTCGTATATAAAGAAGAAACCATACCTAGGTTGGAGCTGCCTATTGGTTGTGACGATGATGCATGTTGACTGTGTTCAATTTGAATTCAGTGTAGAATTCTTGCTTTCGAAATTTTCTTGCTAAGATATGTGCATAAAATGTTGCTGAATATATCTGTGGAAGCAAAGAATTTATCAATGTGATTTGATATGGTTTTGCTAATTTATTCCCTAATGTTTTGATTGCTGTGTTGATGCACATTCCTTGAACATGCATGCTTATAAATTCAAGAATAAATTGTACAAAATTTTGTTTTTGGATTTTCCTTCACTGACATGTCTCTAAGATGTTTTGGAATGTCTATGAGAATGGAAAAATGTTTTCGAGGTGATTTGCTATTTATTTGAGAATTTATCGTGTGCAAATCAAACTTAAATTATTAAATTTGAATATGACCAAGATTTAAATTAAACTAAAAAAGCATAAATGTTGATTGAATTTTTATTTTGCAAAACTTTTTTAAATTAGATGTTAATGTATTCGAATTAAATTTAAACTTTAGGCTTTTTAAACTCAAATCTCAAAATATCATATGGTCTTAATCTCAACATTTTAACTTAATCTTTTCCTCTTTCATTGTGAGAGTTGCAATTAGAATGGACTATTATCATTCAACAATACTTTTGCAGTTTTGCTAAAATAAAAAGTCACAAATGTTTAATACTATTTCAACTAAAAAGAAATATACTAAAATCTTGTTATTTATATAACTAGTCTTACCATGATTTTAAATAAATTAAAGAATAAATATATCAAATTCACATATTTGATTATTTTTAAGACATAAATATAAAATCAAATACATCAAACAATTATGTTCAATAAATACAACTACATATTTTTCTAAAGGTTTTAATTCTTCTAAACCCTCGGCCCACCACACTTAGAGTCTGTTTGGTTCAGCTTTTGGAGACTCTAAAAGCACTTTTTCTACCGCAAAAGCTATTTTAAGGAAAATAGGTGTTTGGGTATAAACTGCAAAAGTACTTTTGAAGTAGAAATAACTTTTCCAAAAGCTAAAATACAGCTTTTTCATAAGCTAAAATTTGGAGCTTTTTAGAAAAGCCCAAATTTTAGCTTTTTCAAGTAGAGATTTTTCTGTCACTTCCGTATATATCATAAATTAAAACGACTCTTTCTTGTTTATGTGGTTTTTTCTTCTGTTTACAGACACGCAAAACTCATCTTTTCTCACAACACCCATGGATCAAAACTCATCTTTTGCTATTCTTTTCGTTTTCTTTCGTCAGTTTGGATTTGCTTTTGTGTTTTTCACGTAGGTTCTAGGTTTGTAGGCAATGCTGCGAGGGACAACAGAAACAGTCGAATTGTGCCAAGGCATATTCAGTTTGTTGTGAGAAATGATGAGGAGCTCAGCAAGCTTTTGGGAATTGTTACCATTGCTAACGGGGGTGTTTTGCCCAATATTCACTAGAATCTTCTTCTCAAGAAAATTGGTAAAGAAAAGGGTGATATTGGTTATGCATCACAGGATTTTTAGGGTATCTGTTTGTGGGTTTTGTTTGGAAAATCTTATGTGAAATGGAGAAGCATGTTTTCGGTGATTTTCCTTTGATCGGTTTTATGTGTGTAAACATTGAGGATTTTGTGCATTTTGTTCGATATAGGATAACAATGTTTTTCTGATATACCATCTACTGATGGCTTTGCAGAGAGTATTTATGCAATGGTTGTACATATAACGTAATGGTTACATTGTATTTCACGTTGTTGTGTTCCTTTGCATGATAAATATGGATTGTTAATCGACAACTTCTTTGAGGGTTGTTGTATTTTGCCTTTTGAGAACTCAACTATCAGATGACCTCTTTATTGTATTGGTATTGAGAACTTCAGCATGTGCAGTTAGATAATAGAATATTTGATTAGGTAAATATGTTTAGAACAATACTGATTCTTCTATTGTATAAAATATTGCGGTGCTAGATGAGAAAATTTCTGAACATTGTGGGATTAAATTGAAGCTATTGTAAGATTAAATGTGGTAGTGATGTAGTTGATAGTTTACAGACCTGGGTAGTTATGAACTGTAATTAAATTAGCTTAGACTTTCTTTGGCATGTGTTTCTTTTTCAACGTTTGTAAATTTAACTAATAACAATTGTGGGAAATTTTAATTAAGATGCTTGAGTCAATGTAGATTGTTTGAGAAGTTGGTTTATTGCTTCAGGAAATTCTGGGAACCATGAAATAATGAACATGTTGATGACCCACCAAAAGTTCTTAGTTCTGCTAGGTCCTGTAGAGAACAGCAGCCAGATTTTGTATTGTTGTATCTACTGTCGGATGAAATTTTTGGTTACCTATACTTTTGAGAGGGAAGACGATGTAATGTTTGGAAGAGTGTTCTCTTGGTAATCATAATCCTCAATTGGACAGGAATCACTTTGATATATGAGCAAAGTATGTTATGCTCTATCAAATTTGTTGAATTGGTGCAACTTAGAGGAAGTTAGATTTATTAAGTTAATTGCTGTCGAATCCCATTACTTCAGGTTCATCATGTCCTATGGTCTTGTATAACTTCAGATTGTATTTTTAGGACTGTGATGTTGTTGAACATGGAGAATGTTATTAGTTCATGAAAATGAGTCAATTTATAGGTGCAATAATGAAGTTTTGGGTTTGAT
>JAOTAZ010000005.1:12954240-12967793 GCA_025629785.1 Erythroxylum oxycarpum
AAAATAATTGATAATTTAAAGCATTATATATAAAAAATAAAATATCATTAAATTTCTTTGCATACAAGATTTTTATTACAACTTCAACAATTCTTATATACAAAATACTAAATACAAAGGTTAGTTTACAAATTATAATACAAATCACTCAGCCATTGTATCTTGTTCAAATATGTAATTCAAGAAAAAATTATTAAATTTAAAATTATAATATAAATAGGAATTAAAAAAAAATGTATTAAGAGATGTAATTAATACCATTCACTTTAATCTTCACTACTATTATAATCTGGGCCAAGTATTTTGTCTAAGGTGCTTATCGCGCTTGGCTAACTTTTTTGAGTATGTTGTAATTCAACCTTAAGCGTCTTGTTTTCCTCTTCAAGATATTGAATGTACATGGGTCTTGATGAGGTTGAAACATTTGGCATAGAGCCAAAGCCAAGACTTATTATATAAGCAGAATGTGTACCAAGCATGATATTGTAAATGTGTTCTACATTGACCTCATTGTCCTTAAACATTGATTTCTGTAACAACTGTTGCATCTTATTCTAAAATTTTAAAAAATCAATATTCAATGCAAATATTGTTAATCAGTACTACATAAATAAATAAACTTAAAATTTAAACAAATTTTCATACTTATATAGTTATTTTTAACTTCTTCTGATGTCCACCCTTGACCTTCCTTATAATGAGTGACGTAATATAGTGTGATCCTATCATACTCTTATCCATGTAGTTTCTTCTCACTTTATTTTATGAAAGAAAAATACAAGGCATAATAAATAATATAGTGTTTATTGATAGAATTATAACTTGTAAAAAAATATCTTACATTCATTTCAGATGACTACAAATGATTTAGACCCTTGATTGTGAGGTATTTTCCTTTTCCTCTATTGACCTTTTTCTTCTCACATTTTTCCTAAGTAAAGAAAAAAAGATTAGGTAGTTATTAAATCATCTAAAAAGATTAATGGAATCAAATATGAAGAGAAAGAAAACAAGCTTGAACTTTGGGAGAGGCCCAATAATTACACAAATTATTCCAATTATTTTTAAGACATTTGTTCTAGAATATGTCTCCTTGCCTCCGCATCAAAAGGAAAAGATTTATAAAACTGATGAAACCTATAACGACAATCCATGGTCCTTTATTTCAATAATGAAGTCACACAATTTGAAACATCAAGGTTCTCAATGTCGACAATATTTAATTTCAACTATGAACAATAAGTAAAATTGTAATTAATTTTAAAATAAATGAAACAATATCAAATTTAATTAAATAAATTAAAAAATTACTGCAACTTTATCTAAGGCATTTTCAAGCTAGTTATCTTCCTTTAAATCCTTAGCATGCTTTAAGCAAGGTAATTCTGTTTTTGCAGATTGGGTCTTATTTATAGGACGACCTTGTGAAGTATTAATGTGTATTGATAACTTGTTATTCATTGCAATTCACAATCTCTAGTTATATCTCTACATCTTTTTTTAATATTGACATTAGAACCTGACAACAAATCGATAATGATAAGAAAACAAGCATTAAATATGTAAATATATATTTAAGCAAAATTCTACTTGTAGGTGTTAAAGATTAAACCTACAGATCCCTCTGTACTAGTTGATTCATTATTTTTTGAGGAAGAATGAGGTTGTTCCTAACTAATTTCATAAGTGGCTGAGGTCGAATGTTGTTGTTAGTTAAGAACTAACTGATTTGGTCAAATTTGCAAATCCCTCTTTTCTACAATTTTGACACCTACCACCTTCTTCCCTTTGTTTTTACGAGGTGTCATTATATTGGATATCTATAAACATAAATTTTGTTAACATTATAATACATCCAATCATCATTACAAACATATATTCAATCATTAACATTAATCTCATTAACATTACTCAATCATTAACAATCCACATTAATATAAGATAATCATCAACAATACGTATTAACATAACTCAATTATCAACAATTTACATTAATATAAGGCACTCATGAATAATATGCATTAATATAAGTTAATCATCATCAATCCATATTAACATAAGTAAACCATCAACAACATGCATTAATATAACTCAATCATCAACAATCCACTTTAACATAACTAAAATATCAACAATACGCATTAACATTAATGTTAATGTTGGACCCCGTTTCCGGAGCCCAACTTTCGAAACATAAAACCTTGTGCTTGAAACCTTGAAGCTCATTTGCTGTCATTTTACAATGGTGGTGAGCGCACGCTAATCAAACATCAAAATCATAAGTTGAACTCTTCATAGAAATTATAGCCTTACATTACCTTGAAGAAAGAATCACCTCATTCGGAATTTTATAACTCACGGTATGCTTAAAAAGCCTAAATGTGTACATACTCCCATTATGCTCTTCAACCCGACCCTTCACTTGTTCTAATGCAAACTCTCTCAATACAGCTCCAAATGGTGCAAATTTTTATGGGGATAAAGATAGATGTCTTAGGAATCTACTTTTGTTTTATGTAAATCCGTTTGTTTGCTTTCGCTTCTTTCGCTTTCCGACTTCGTTTTTTCAGTTTTTGTTTTTCGCTATTCGGTTCCGAGATCGGGTCCCAACAATAGTAGTAGCAGAGCAAGCGAGTTGGATTCCGAAAACGGGGTCCAAAAGTTACCAACATTACATTTAAAACAATAAAAAGAACACTTTTATTACCTTCAATCATCATGATTAAGATCTTGAAAATCATCATAATTAATTGCATTATGATTTGACTCTTTATCATTGTTATGTTCTGCCAAAGCATCATCATTGTCGTATAATTCATCCTCAATATAATCTTCACCTCTTTGTGTGAAAATATTGACTTGTACTTCATTTGCTTCTAGTATATTGGGCTCAACATCTCTTATATGGAATGATGATATATTCGCATCTTCTATTTGTAGGGCTCCATTATTCAACTCCGATTCAATCTCTTAATATACTTCATCACCATCTTAACTTATTAGACCATTTTCCTTTTCACAAAAGCCAAAAAGATTATTTGGTGTTGAAACTTTTAAACACCTTTCCAATTATTGCCCAATACAATGTTGTTAAGATAGAATACTTGCTTCACTTGTATTGCAAGCATAAAAGGGTCATTATTATACGATGTGTTACTAACACTAATGCTATTAATATTGCCATTCATTTTTATGTTTATCCCTTTGTCACCAAGATTAAATCATTTGCACTTAAATAGAAAAACCTATTTATCTTGGATGTAATGAAACCCTATTAATAAAATCATCGTTATATTGTTCCTTAACAACAACCCCACAATTTTGGCTTATAAATCGACTGTCATGGTCTTTTATGTGAAATCTAACTCTATTAATAATATGATTTGTATATTTTTTACCGCACAAGTTACAAGTTACAACATGTCAAGCAAGTTTGGTACTTTTATGATTTTATCAGTTCGGAGACTCGTTAACAGCCGGAGCTGTTTTGCGATCTCCCTGTTTACATGCTAGCTAGCCATGTAAGTTCTTTATTTATGCATTTTGAGTATTCATCTATGGAAGCATCCTCGAGGTCCACACCTATTGTCAGAGCTTCAATGGAAGGTGCAACCGTGGGAGAGTTAGCTTGCTATTCTGTTTTCAACATTCAAAGGTATTGTGAGCAAATAATTAGTTTTTGGTTGTTCATGGAACAAGTAAGTTTTCTGTATTTCTCTTTACTTACTATATCTCCAAATTTTTGCTGATAAGAAGTTTCGTTCTTGAACTATGAATTGTGTTGGAGGTCTGAGCTTGCCTATTTAGTTTTGCTTAAATTTCTGTACGTGAAGTTTTTTTTCATCTTTCTTGTTCTCATATGCTTTGCTTCTGCTAAATCAAAGTCCCACATTTCTACCATTATTCCCTTTATCGGTAATCTAGTTTGCTTCGTTAGATGGTAGTGTTAGTGTAGTTAAACGGGTAACAAATTTTTTTTAACCAAACTTTTGAAGGTTAGACTTGCTTTTTACGCAAGGTAAGCTTTTGGGTTTGGGTCCTTTCAGTAGACAGCAGTAGGTTGTAGCTGTGGAGAGAGAGAGAGAGGGAGCGAGAGGAGCATGTGTGTTTTCTGAAGCAAGCTTTTTTAAACCTCTGCAGAATCGTTTTTCTGAAATTAGCATTTTTGCTCAATCTAGGCTTAGGATACCTGTGCCGCCCACTCCATCTACTTGTGTATTTAACTTATATTGAACTTCTCAATCAATCTTGTTTATCTACCATTACTGTCCCACGCGAGCCAGCGGGTCCAAGCCAAACTTCTAGTTTTAGTTGTAACGGGTTTTTACTGTAGATTTTGCCCAAGACAAGCTTCTAGTTTTAGTCGTAACATGTTTTTACTGTAGATTTTTGCTTACTTCTTTAGAATCTTTTCTCTCCACTCTCATATCATTTTGCCCACCACTTGCAAAATTCCTTAGCAAGAGCTCTTGACCAGAACGGGTGTCTTTAGTGTCTTTTGCTTTCTCACTGATTTTACTGCAGCCCCCATTATTCGTTGGCTATTCAATTGTTTTTAGCGTAATTGTATTGCTACTTTTTTGCTATTTTATTATTTATTCATTTTCTGAGTATTTTTAGTTCCATATAGTACTATTATTATTATTATTATTATTGTTATTATTATTTTGTTTTATTATTATTATTTTGTTTTACTGTTATTATTTTACTATTTTTATGCTTTTATGTTTTTAATGAATTGTTTCTATATCCTGCATAATTCTTGTCTTGTCTCATTTGCATGTGGGTCCATCGGAAACAACCTCTCTACTATGTAGGAGTAAGGCTAAGTACTATCGAACTTCCCCAGAATTCGTTTCATTGTGAGATTTCGGACTGAGTGATGATGATGATGATATATGAGGGCCATATGCCAAAGCATATAATGTTATTGTCGCATCTGGCAAGTTATGGCTATGTAATCATATCATATGTAGGAAAAAATATAATTAGAAGTTAATTTCACCTACAAATTGCCATAAGTTCATAATATTCCATCAATAACTTACTGAAGTCCTAAATTATGATGGGAACTCAATCTTATGTCTTCCTTCAACATTAATAATCCCTTTGCTTCTAATCTTATCTTTGTGCTCTCTATTTAAAAAAGTAAATAGATGTAAGAAAATACGGGTTGAATCCTATATTTACCTAAGAAATAATGAATGAGAAGTAATATATAGACTCCATATACAAATCGACTTCCTCACAAATGTTCAAAATATAACAATAGCCAATTTCATGTTCGTCTCCAGTTAATTCCATATATTTTCCTGTTCCAAGTGGCCTTACTTTTTAGGATAAAACTGAAAAGCTACCATCTTGATCAAAAATGAAAATATCCTAAAGACTTGGTCTATTGACAAATGATTCAACGACAAATCTATTATTCAGCTATAATTCTAAGGCATATCACCAACAGACATTGATGCACCAAAGTTCCAAAAACTTTTATCTTACACACACAGTAATGAGAAAAATGGAATTTGTAGCTTCAACTAACAAGTATAAGTGGGCAAAACCTCTAGACTTGTTCAAGTGTCGTCTAAACAAAATAAAGTAATTGAGCTTAATAGTAGAAGTTCTAAAAAAAACTTATTTCTTTCAAAATCCATCTAGATTTAGCTAAACTATAACCAATGTACTAATTTATGTTGTCCAAGATACTAATGACATCATAAAACAATTATATATGTGAATAATTCAAACATTTGAACAATAAAAGGTTGAGTTTTCAATACTTTAGAAAAATAAACAAAAAAAAGTACACCATCCTTCATATGAGTCTAGACACATCCTCATCTCTTCCTTTATCAAAAGAAACTAGACATTTATGTTGCATGACAACTTTATAATACTTCAAACTTCAATATTACTAACAAAAAATTTATATATTTTCTGAAACTAAATTAAGGAAAATAGGTACTCTAAGATGTTATCATGCAATCTAGCAATGTTCAATTCCAATGATAAAACAAGACGAAGGAAATTCGAAAGTAAGTCATTCATTTTAGGTAAGACCACTTATAGAGCAGGAAGGTTGATGGCAATTCCCTCTTCAGTAAGGAACTAAAGAAAATCTTGCATTAGAACAAATTTTGAGAAGAAGAAAGAAAATCCACTTATAAAATAAAAAGAAGAATTAAAGTTGGTATAAGTTAGTTGGATGAGCTATACATAACATATTAAATAGTTAGTTTAATTAATTAGTATTTTATAACTACTACTCTTTATATATACCGATTAGTGTAATGAATGTTGAGAGAGCTTTTCACATTTTAAAACTCGACTTTCATTCCTCCTACTGCATTTTTCCTTTAAATTCTCAAAATTTAACATGGTATTAGAGCTACTTGGATTGGAAGTTTCAAGGATAGCATAATCAATACTCTTTTTCTTATACATTAGTGTTTCGCAACAAGATTCCTCTACTATACTTGTTCAAAGTTCTTATGTCGAATCAAAGCTCAGCTTCATCACAAATTTTATCAAAAATGGAATATTCGAAGTCTCCTTATTTCATTCATCCATCAAATAATCACAACACATTAGTTAAATCTCCAAAACTCACTACACTGAATTATGCAACATAGAGCAAATAATTTATTCTATCTTTTTTAATCATAAATAAGATCAATTTCATTGATGGTATGATTCCTAAACCATATATCAATAATAAACCATACAATGAATGGATTCGATGTAACAATTTAATCATTTCTTGGTTATTGAAATCTACGAGTCAGTATCTAGCCTAGTATTTTACATAAATTTAGCTACTAGAATATGGGAATTGCTCAAAAAATGTTTTGTTCAACCTGATGATAATCCAATATGCAAATTGCAATACGATCTATTATGTTAAATTAAGGGAACAAATTTTTTTTGATGCATATTATACAGAATTAACCATGATTCTTGAGGAACTTCGATATTATAGACCTTATTCTCACTGCTAGTTTGGAAGTTGCAATCCATAGTGTTTTCAGTATTATGTGGATCAACAATTAAAAGGTGTTATTTTTAAGTTCTTGAATGGATTAAATGAGTTATACTATAATTAGAATTCACATCTTTTACTGATGAAGCCTTTTTCGACCTTAGAAGAGGCATACTATATAGTGACGAGAGATATGTCTAGGAGATTGATACAAAGTCTATCTCAACCCTTAATTGAATCTTCTACCCTACTATCTCTTAGGGCATTGAATGAGAAGGATAATTGAGAGATCATGTACAGTCACTATGGAAAGAAAGAACATACAACGAAAAAATGCTACAGACTAATTGTTTTTCCTCCTGACTTTAAATTTAGTAAATAAAAAAGACAAAGGAAGCCATTAGTTAATGTAGTTAGTTGTAATGGAAGTGATTTGTGAACAAAACTGGTGAATCTACTCAAACACAAGAAACATTTCCAATGATACTGGCCAAGAATTAGATGTAGAGACTATTAGCACTTCTAAGTAGACAGGAAATAATACAAGCAGAATAAACTTTTTCAACAACTTTACCATCAAGCTCCAACTCTGATGTACACAATACACCAAGTGATATATGTAACTCATATTATTCCAATTTTTTAAGAACTCTTAGCCTACCCTTTTCATTCACCACAAAACAAACATAACACTTTTGAAGCTATTATAACATCCTTGCATGACAAATGGGTGTTAAAAACTGGTGCATTTATTCATACATTCTATGATTTTTCACCCTTGTATAATTTCAAGCCTTTTAAAAACATCTAGGTTTAGTATCACTTTCTTATTCAATACAAATATACAATGTTCTATACATACCCTCTTTCAAGTAAGTGTTCCTTCGTGTTTTCCTCTAAACATTGTGTAATCTAGGGCTAGTGTCATGAGGACTTGCACTCTCTTTAACAAGACACAAATTTATCTTATCATACTTCTGAAGTCTCTAGTACTATATATAAACATGATTAAACTTTTATTTCCAATGTAAACACCAATTCAAAGTCGTTGTTGTTTGATATCTGGCGCTATCTTGGTCATGTTGCTCACAACATATTGAGTGTAGTATTAAATCTGAATCTGATATAATTTCTCATTGCAATAAAGTTTGTGAAATTTGCCCTTTGGCAAAACAAAAGAAAACTTCCTTTTCCCTTTCATTGCAAAAACACGTAGTACCATTTTGATTACTACATATTGATATCTGGGGACCTCTAATTAGCGGTTTTCACTATTTCCTTACATTAGTTTATGATTTCACCAGAGTCACATTGGTTTATCTTATGAGGCATAAGTCAGATATTCAGTTTATCTTACCTAGCTTTTGTAACTTGATTAAGAGTCTATTTAGATAAAAAAGTTAAGCAAGTTGACAATGTTAAAGAACTTGACATGAAATCTTTTTTTTTTGCTAAAAAGGAATTGTATATCATCTATTCTGCATTAAAAATCGTCAACAAAATGTTGTTAAAAGGAAACATCAACATTTTCTTGTTATTGCCAGAGCCTTTATATTTTAATCCGAATTACCTAAGACATTTCGAAGGGAAGCTATATTCACATCATGTTATATAATCAATCGAATATCTACAAAAATTCTACAAAATCTGACACTTATTGAAAAAATCTTTGGTAAACCACCTTTCTATAAGCACATGTAGGTCTTTGGTTCCCTTTGCTTTGCTTCCACATGTCATAATCACAGAAAGAAGTTTAATGCTAGAGCAAGAAAATGTTTTTTTATTGGATATACTATTGGCATTAAAGGATACAAGGTGTATGATCTTGATAGTTATAAAATGTTTATCTTAAGAGATATTGCTTTCCATAAATTTGTATTCTCTTTTGATTTCAATTACCCATCCCATATTAGCAGGCTCAATGTTCATTCTCATTCTTTTCCTAATGTTGCTCACTATGACACTCCACAGCATAGATCACATTTGCATATCAATGATATTATTGAGCCTAAAAATGCATTAATATCTCTACCCTTATATCTTTATAATATCGCTTCATACCTTTCGTCATCCTCAAAGAATAATCTTACTTCACCAACTCAGTCATCTCCTTAAAACTTTAATAATTCACCTTATATTCAATCACAAATCCACTAGCCCTTCATAACTATTAGATGATCAACAAGACAATCAAAACTTCTAAAATACATCGATATATATTAACATAGCCTTAAGAAAAATTCTTCATCTACCACCCAACATCTTATCTGTAATTTTCTCACAACATCTAAACTATCCCAGAAGCATACTTACTTTATACCTACATTTTCAACTTTTTAGGGGCCACTTATTATCATTGAGGTTGTGCAAGTGGAACATTGGAGGAAGGCCATGCCTAAAGAGCTACATGCTTTGGAAGAGAATGAGACCTGGAAAGTAGTTTGTCTTCCACTGGATAGCTCACAGTTGGTTGTATATGGGTATATAAGACCAAGTTGAATTAGATCGGACAATACAAAGATTTAAATCAAGGATTGTAGCAAAAGGGTTCAATCAAAAAGTTGGTTTTGATTATCATGGAACTTTTAGTCCAGTGGTTAAACAAACTACTGTGAGATTGTTTCTTACTTTGGTTACAAAGGATGACTAGAAAGTGCAACAACTTGACATTAATAATGCTTTCTTAAATGGTGATTTCCATGGAGATATATACATAGATTTTCCTCAAGGTTATCAAGTGAAAGGGGAGAAACTTGGAAAAGCTGGTCATCTAGTATGTAAGATTAAAAAATCACTTTACGAACTTAAACACACTCCTAGATAATGGAATTCCAAGTTCACTAAAGCTCTACTTGAGTTTGGTTTCTCTAAATCTAGGTCAAACTATTACTTAGTCACTATAGCCTCTATTCTAATGGTGTGGTCTCACTACTGATTTATGTAGATGATATTATGATTGGATGCGAAACACGTGAAGGGATTGATAGAATACTCACCTTTATGAGTACAAAGTTTAAACTTAAAAACTTAGGACAACCTAAGTTCTTTCTTAGAGTTGAAATTGTAAGGTTAGAAAAAGGATTAGTGTTATGTCAGAAAATATGCATTAGATATTGTGGAACAAAGTGGCCTATTAAGTACAAAACTGAGTCCAATTCTCAAGGAACCAAATCATGTTCTGACGCAAATGGAAGAGAATTTTCTAGATGATGCAACAACTTATAGAAAACTTATGGGGTAGCTGATATATCTCATTTTTATAAGGCTTGATCTCTACTAAATGCATTTTCTTTTTCAATTCATGAGTAAGCCAAGGAACATTGCAGGCAACTTTAAAACTAGTCAGATATCTGAAGGGAACGCCAAGTTAGGGAATCATATTGAACACTGAGAAAGATTTACCCTTAAAATACTACACTGATAGTGATTGATGCACATGTCTAGATATTAGAAGATCTATATCTGATTTCTATGTGTTGTATGAAAGAGATATGACGAGTTGGAATGTTGAAACTCAACTGAAGCTGAGTATAAAGTTGTAACTCTTGTAAAATTATTTAGATAAAGAATTTGCTTGAAGATTTCATGCTAAAGTATAGAAATTGTGATGTATTATGAAAATAAGTCTACTCATCAAATATGTAAAAATCATGTACATCATGAGAGGACAAAACACTTTCAAATGGATTGCCATTTTATTAGGGCAAAAGTTAAAGAAGAGACCGCGAGAGTAGAACATATGCCAACTAAGCTTAAATTATTTACACAAAGACACTCAAATCACCCCAATTCAAAATTCTAATCGCTACGATGAACATGATCAACATTCATGCTCATCTTAAGGGGGAGTGCGAGGAGAAATATGAAATTCCACTTCTAGGAGAAAGAGAAGAATTAAAGTTGGTACAAGTTAATTAGACGAGCGGTATATTAGTTCAATTAGTTAGTATTCTGTTGCAATTTATAACTATTACTCTGTATATATACCGATTAGTGTCATGAATGCTGGGAGAGCTTTTCACATTTTAAAACTCAGCTTTCCTTCTTCCTTGTGCATCTTTCCTTCAAATTCTCAGAAGTCAACACAAATTAACACAGAGATAAACAATATTGCAACCAGAGAATCTATTCTCAATAAAGTATCAAAAAGAAATTTCATTTCTTCCGAGAGAGAGAACAAGATGCACCATAGAAATCCATTTCCTTCAATCAGCGCTGTTCCCTACTAAATTATCCTTCAATGATGAAGCAGAAATGGGAAATCTCAAAGACCTGTGTACAATATCATATATAAATTACCCCACCACACATAACAGACAGCTGACCTGAGCTTTGATAATAAAGGAAGTGTCAAGGCCTAAATTCCAATACAGGCGTTCTTCTTGCAATTACAACCGGTAGTAACCAAGTTGTAATTGCGGCATATAATCTTAGCTGCCCTTACATCGGTTAGAAACAGCAATATGTTACCTTACAAAAAAAGGGAATAGAAGCACATCCTCAGGTGGAAACAGTTTGAAATCGCACAGCTAGCATAGTTTTCAGTGACTACTGCCACAGTATTATCCACAGGATTCTATGATGTAAATATCAGTCTGAAGGATGCCATCACACACAACCTGATTATAATTAGTTTGTCATCTTTCTTGCTTCTGCCTTCCAATTTCGTCGACCAAGATTGGGTTTTTGAGTTTCACTATTCTTCAAGCTCAGACTATTCTCAGGATGACTTACTCTCGGTTGCTGGGCTTCTGTCGTTACTCCAGGTTCAGAGAAAAGTGTCTGACTTTCAATATTTGAGGCCACGGAAGATACAGCTGCAGTGCTGGGAGTTTGATCGGAACATGCATGTGCTCTTCTGGCATCTTTTTTCCAGTTTCTTTTACACTGACCAAGTGTTACAAAATTGTAGTCATTCCCATTATTTTCCATTGCCATTGGGTCTGAAACATACGTACTATTCATCTCTGCTTCGAGGCGTTTCCGGGCCCTGTATCTACGTTGCCGTTCTCGGTTCTTCAGGCGACGGATCATAACATCATTCCGGCTTCTAGAGCGCTCTTGTTGCTCAAAGGTTTTCACTTGTAAAGTCTCTTGCCTTTCAGTAGCATTCATATTTTGCCCTAGCTCCATTTCTGTACAACAATACCACCTGCATAATAAAATTGAATAAAAAGCCAAAATAAGGTTTGCCTTCAGCTTGTTCTGATCCTTACCAATGGCAATTCTTTGTCTGGTTCACGCAATATCACTAGTCTTTTTTATCCTTTAGTCCCACGTCTCCACTATCCAATCATTCCTTGAATAAAGCGTCATTTGCAACATCAGCAACACCACAATGTTAAGCAGTTTGACCATCAAAGCTTTTGAACTGATCTAGAAAATGACAAAGTAATTTTCCTCAATCTCCCTCTCAGCACAATTATTTTTTAAGAAAGGGGAAAACTAAAGCTAATTGAGTTTCAATCTCATTCTCTTGAGACACAGATGACATTAATCACAAAACACAATAGGAAATCATAAAAGCAGCAACTACACGAGAAAAACTCCAGAATTACCAATTCAATTTTCACAGAAACAAAAACGAAATCTCTGGGTTCCCATATAAAATATAAGAAAATTGTAAGCAAAATGTTAGGATTAAGTGAGAAGAAGAAACTGATCCGAGTTTTAAACAGGGTGTGGGTAAAGGAATCCCGAGAAAGAGAACAGAGCAGAATTGAAAAGTAAGAAAGAAGTGTACCTCATCATCGTCATCGTCTCATCAGATAGAATAGGTAAGTCAAAAGCTTTGTGATCTGAATAACAGAGTGGACACATGAAGCGGCAGATTGGAATTACCTTTGTTTTGCTGAACGTTGAAATGATATTTATATCAATAGAATGAAAATGGACTGGCATGTGAGTTGGTGGTGCAGTTGGCTAGCCCGATGTACTCATAGTTTTTAAGTTAACCTGAGGTCTAGAGTTCGAGCCTATCTCACCCTATTCGTTTTGGGTTTTAGCGTTCCTCCATTATTTGACAAAAGTTATCTTTTAATAATTGTAAAAAGGATTTTCAATTTTAATCTTTCTCTAATTTTTAAATTTTTTGAAAAAATAATTAGACATTAAGTTCATTGTTAATACTGACCACATCATATTAATATATTTTTTTACAGGACTACTTGCAGTAATTATGAGTAAAAGCTACATGATATGCAGTAATTAGGAGCAAAAGCTACATGATAAAAGCATTGATCTAATGTAGCTCGTCACATTATCGACCTTAACAAGAACTTATCGTTAAATTATTTTTGTAAAAATTAAAAAGTTTAAATATTTAATACCACTTTTAAAAGTTTGAGTTAATATTATAAATTATTTTTGCCATTAACTAATATTCTTATCTTCCAAAAACTTGCTTTCTGTGTCTTAGATTCGGCCTTTATATAGGGACGGAGTCAGACTCAACTTTAAGGGGGAGCCGGGAGCTAACATCTAAATGCAAAAAAATAATACAATTATATAATATTATTAATAAATTATATAATATTATTAATAATATGGATTTTTTTAAGAGAGGCCACTTATA
>JAOTAZ010000005.1:12984848-12998064 GCA_025629785.1 Erythroxylum oxycarpum
ATCTACATCATTTGCATTATCAGAGGAATGTAAATTATATTAAACTATGTTACTTGATTTTACTATAGCAATGGAATGGTGAATATTATGATTGTGTCAATGAATTGCACAATATTTTGGATAATTAAACTATATTTTGAGGACATTATGTGACTAATGATATGTTGATGTAAGAAAATATTATAGTATTTTTTTCTTCAAGAGATATTGGAAAGAAAAAAATGCAATATACTTGATTTTAAATATTCTGTCATTATAATTAGGATGCATAAATTAAAAATAATCATTTAAAATATATTTAAAATTTGATATAAAACAAAATTTTAACAAATTTTTGTTTCTCAACATTTTTAGCAATCTAACCACTATCAATGATAATGGTAATTATTCATTCATCTTAACCAACCATCATAATTATAATGATTATATTATTTTCATTCCTCATTATATTCATTATCATTCTCATTGTCTTTTGTGAACCAAGTGCCCCCTTAGTCTTATTCCTGATGGATTTACTTTGAATGAGCCCACGATATTTGCGGAATCTTGATTTTAGAGATCTACATTTCTGAGTATAAAATGAAATGGATCCTTAGAACTGAATAGTTGTATGTTCGAAAAGCCTCTATACTAGTGGAGGTATCCTTTTATATGATTAGGATTATGTGACAATCAATCCTGAATAGTTGTATGTTCAAAAAGCCTCAATACTAGTGGAGGTATCCTTTTATATGATTAGGATTATGTGACAATTAATCCTTCGGGAATATGAAATTCTTTAATAAGATTATATAGAAGTAATTCTTGGGTGAAAGGTGTTTTGCATAGGTACTGAGTGAAATGGTTACATGTTTTGCTGGAAGGCATTATAATGGTTACATGTTGCACTTGCTTATGATTTCTCTAAACATGCATACCATCTTGAGAAACATATAATTAACTTATTAACGCAGTTCATGAATAGTTTAACTGCCAAATCCATTTGGTCTGTTGTCCTCTAAACAGTACAAAAGTACATAGCCTGTAATTTCCACATTAATTGGTTGCTAAGTTGGAAAAAAAAGAAATACTTTACAGCCACTGTATGTTTCCAAGGTTTCTTTGACTTATTTCACGTTTGAAGATCTATGCTTTGAGCTTATAACTTTGGAAGAGATAAAAGCATTTCTACTCGGCAGGACAGCGTCTTGAAAGAGAACAAAAACACCCTGATTAACTTCTATACTATCGTTTGGAAACAAATAAAGTTTCAGTTGACTTGACAGAAACTGGAATTCAGATCCAATTAGGAGATTTACCATGTGTTGTTTTGAAAGAACCACTTGGTCATGCATCTCATTTGTATAAAAGATGGGTAACTAGAGAGTTGTTACAGATTTGGATTTCACAATTCTAAGGCACTTGAAGAGGCTATATTACATAATGTCAATTAGCTTGTATTCCCGATGTCGCTATATATTTTTTGTTAGGTGTATGTCACATTAAAAAAGCTCAGGAATTAATTTATGTACTTAGATAATTTCTGGAGAATAATTTCAAACATACTCCTCATTCTTATTCTCTCCAATGCCGCTTTGCTAAGAGTTCATGTTGTTCTTAAACACAAGATCAAAGTTTTTTTTTTTTTCAACAGAAGATCAAAGCTGCACGACATTACGTTGGTAATATTAGGTCAACAGAAAAAAGAAAGCTCTTTTCGATCTTTCAGATTTATTGAAATCTAAGCCTACGAGTTGATTACTGTTTAGCACAACATCAATATTCGTTATAAACTACGGCCAACAAAAAACAAACTGACCTTACAATCTAAAGCGAGAGCGAGGCGTGAGGGGGGAGCAAGGCAAGTTCTGGATTTGAGCGTGAGCGAGAGCGAGCGTGACTGTCCACGGCTGGTGTGGTGCTAGCGGCGGGAGGAGGAGCAAGGGAGTTCTGGATTTGAGCCTAAATCCAGATCTGAAGCAAACGGTACCCAAATTCAGAGCTGTAGAGAGAAGCAACCAGCGACACTCACGAGAGATTCGGTAAACTTGCTAGGGGCTCAGATCTAATTACTAAGACTCATATGAGCTCCATGGCCACATCCACTGAGCTTCCCTTTCGCAAGCAGACTTTCTTGCTCTCTCCAGAGAAGTGCTCCTCGGTTCACCGGATGGCAAAAACCTCGATAAACCAGGTGTCGTTAGGAAAAAATTGTCTGACTCCGAGGTGAAGGTACTTAGTGAAACAAATTATGCACTCATCATCATAAGGGTACTCTCAAATATTATCAAAATGTTTTGAAGGATGACGTATTAACACCTGGGATTGATCTAAAAGCTGGGGCACAAGCTTAGTCGTCGACCTTAGTTGGGTTTATGGTCCAAACAACCAACCTTTCCAGCGGTGAATGCCTGACTATGGCCAGATGGGTCAAAAAAGGGCTGCAAAAAGTAACGTTGCTTGAAAACGGGACGTTATTATTCAAATTTTGTGATGATTTTTGCTTGAATAAGATTGTGGAACAGGGTTCATGGTATTTTGACGACCAATCATTGTTGATACAGAAGTGGCGGTCGGGAATAAAGATAGATCGCGGGCAATTCGATGTTCTTCTCATGTGAGTTCAGTTTCACAATTTACCGTTGGAGTTTTGGATGTGCTACTTGGCTAATTCATTGGAGAAGTCGGTGTGTATGAACACACAAACTGCCTCCATGGAACGGATCTATTATGCAAAATTCTGTATTGAAATACCAAAGAATGCTCCACTACCGGATTGTCTTCTTGTTATTCGGCTAGCAGATAATAGAGAGAGTTGGAGAAAGCTGAAATTCAAATCAGCTATCTATGGAACCCTAGCAACTATGCTAAGAACTGGGTTCCTACAAGTAGAATTTTTCAATCAGGGTAACATGATGATCTTCTTAATCTTGATCAATTTGATCCTCTAAAGGAACATGTGAGATGGAGCTATACACATTGATGGTGAAGTTAGTTCACAGATTCCTGCTGAAAAAATGGCCCAGGTTGTAAGCAACAGTAAGCAATTATTTGTTTTCAGGATTGTAATTGTTGCTGCAAATACTTTCCAGTTCTAGGGAAATTGTCAAATGGATTGTGCTCAGTTGAAAACTCCTTTAGAACATATTGAGATAACTAAAAGCATCTCCAGTTCAGGTTGCAAATGTAGAACAGACCGCTAGTGCAGACAATGTGAGGTGTCCGGACAGTGGAGTGGATCACTTCACCTCACAATATTTGGAGTATTATTATATGGATTGGGCTAACATGTTAAGACTCTATTGGCAACTGTTGGGCAAAATGGGACTTCTAAGTTTAGGTTGGAGTATGAAGCACAGACAATAATGGTAAACTCTAGTGATATCTGTATGGCAAGTCAGGGAACTAGGGTTAACATTTCTCAAAATGCAGAACATCCTGGGGTAGAGTGTGTCTTGGCATTGAATGGTAATTCTTCTACTTATGTGAAAATAGTTTCCCTTGAAAAAGTAGTTCAGATTTGGCAACAGAGGACTGTTATTCTCCATTAGCTACAACCTAAGTCTTTGATATTTTAGGAGATTTTTGTGTGCAATCCAAAACTGCAAAAAGAAAATCAGCAAAGGAAAGAAAGAAAAATCTCAAATACCAATAATAGGGAGTTAAAAAATCATATCTTGGCATGCAAAATCCAACCCCCTATTTCCATGGAGGTGAATTATCAGTGTCTTTAGTGGTTTTTTTTGTTTTCTATCTTATAGACAATTATACTGCCTTACTTAGGGAGTTGCTTGGTCATAGAGTAAATATGACAGTAGGCTTAATGCCTTTAACTCTTTGCAATATAAATATAGTTTTAACTATAGTAAAAATACCTTTTACCTTTCAAAAACAAATTACATTTTTTATTTTCACATAAGCAAGTTCAAATTAATAGGACCCTTGACCCATCAAAGTTCAGCTTGAAGTGAATTTTTTTCATATTTGTAGGAGACTCACTGCTGTCTACTGCAATCAAGATTTTATCAATATGAACTTATTCAATATTACAAGGGGATTCACTATTGCCAGTTGGTAGTGGTGACAAGAATTTGGAAGGTGTTCCTTAACATTTTTACCACTGATTTCTTGAGGAATCCAACTTGTGTTACAGCAGGACACAAGTATTGTGACCCCTGAGAATCGTCGAATTCTGTGTCCTTCTTGTGGATATGACTTCTATACCATTGTAGAGGGTTTTGGAAACTCCAGTCCTCAAGCAGAGACAGCTAAATTTAATTTTTTGATCCTCCTCGAAATACTTAACAACTATTGTGCACGGAATGGATGGGCTCTCTAGGCTCGTCACAGATGATCCAAATAAATTCTCAATTTAAATAACTTTTATTCTCCTTATAGTAATAATTAAATTATTACTAATTAGCCTACTAGGAGTGAAGTGTTTTTTTATTTATTTTAAAGAGTAGCAAAATTTTTATAACAGGGTTCTTAATCAATGCCTTGAATCAAATCAACCAACGATATTTTTCTATCCTCCAAAATTTTATATATGTATATAGTCTTCTTAATCCCGTCAATGCCTTGACTCAAATCAACCACCGATATTTTTCTATCACCAAAATATATATATATATACATGTTTTAAGGACCATAAAAAAGAGTTTTTTTTCTTAACTTTGTATTAGAAATTATCGTTTGTTAGTTAATGGTAATTTGTTGGGACTTGTCGCCTTAGAACCCAACTAGTTTTCTTTTCTTTTTTCTAAAAAAAATACTAGTCATGATTCTGGAGAACCTCGGCCTTCCTCTCTTCTTTGCTCTTTTGTTTTTATTTTTATCTTATGTCCTTTCCTTTCTTAGCTCTTCTTATTCTATTATTTCATCTGCTCCGCTCATTTTCTTTTCAAACTTCTTCTTCCAAAGGTCCTCCAAATTCCCTCTTTTTTCAAAGAGTTTCTACTAGGTTATATCCCTCCTCCTTCTAGTTTGTGTTGGTTTAATTCTTAGAGCCAATTGGTATGGTTGTAGTTTAATGAAAAATAAATTTAAAAATTATTTATCTTATACGTATTTAGATGTAGATAATGAACTCTATGAGATAATTATACATTACAAATAAAATTATGATAAGATTATAACTATGAGATTCATATTACATTTGTATTATCCCTAAATTATTCTTAGCTATTGTTCTATTAAGATTAGACATTAATAAAACATAAACAAATTAGCACACATTTGTGGTGGAACTGGAATTCATGGTTTGTACTTTTCTTGCTTGATAGGAGTATAGTTAGGGCTTCCATACAGAGAACAAACAGGTAAGGAGAGAAAGGGCCATTGCTAGAGTTGTTTGATAAGTAATAGTAGCTCTTCTTGGGGTTATACAGCAGACTAGACATATTATGGAACTCCTCCAAGAAATGCAAGAGTATATTTATGAAGTTTCTCTCTGCCTTGCAAAATAAATCGGGTCATCTACAAAAGCTAAGTGGGTCTACTTCATACCTTTGCATTTGTGGTGGAACTGGAATTCATGGTTTGTACTTTTCTTACTTGCTAGGAGTATAGTTAGGGCTTCCATATAGAGAAAAAAACAGGTAAGGAGAGAAAGGGTCGTCCCTTTGCCTAAGGCCCGTCCTCACTTTTATTAATTTACTGGTTTCTACATTCACCAAAATGGCCATTGAGGTCGTGATAACACACTCCTCTCCCCATTCCCTGAACAAATTTTGGACATATGCAACTTTCATCATATTGAAGAGGAAATTCCAGCTAACTAAATTATAGTCCTGGGCTAAATCAACTTTGACTAGGCAATTATCCACTGCTCTTAGAGTTATACCTTTACAGTAACTCCTAGTATAGGAGAATATTGGTGCTTGCTGGCCTCCCTTTTAAAAATGCATTTTGCTCAGGGCTAACTATTTTCACTAAACTTGATCTCATTCTATTGGACAAAATCTTTGTAATTATCTTATATAAGAAGTTGTAGCAAGCTATAGGTCTAAAATGCTCCAGTCTTTCTGCATTGCTATACTTGGGAACTAGACTTATATAGGTCTTATTCCACTCCTTAAGAATTGCTATTTTTTGGAAATTTTCTTTAATTGCTCATACAACCTCTTCTCCCAGTATGTCCTATTTTTTTAAAAAAAATCTTCTTAAAAAAAATCTTCCATTGTATCTATCAGGTCCAGGGGATTTGTCTGGATTCATATAAAACACCACCTCCCTAATCTCCTCCCTTGTAACTTCCCTGATCAATTGGCTCTTACTATCATCATCAACCTTCTTGATTCCTAAGATCACCTCATTAGGAAGGGCCCTAACTAGGGTTTCATTCCCATATTGTTTATAGTAGTCAAATGTAACCCTTTTTTTTTCCTCCCGGTCCTCCTGCTTTCTACTTGCATTTTCTACTAGTAATTTAATTATATTCTTGTTCCTTCTAGCTGCTATTGATAATAGTTAGTACACGTCTCTCCCTTTTTTTAGCCAATTCATTCTAGATTTCTGTCTTAAAACTGTATTTATACTCAACAGAATTTGGTTGTACTTCAAAATATAGCACCACCTTACCGCAAGGTACACACCGGGACGCTTGGAGGTCATTTCGATGCATAACCTACAATAAGAGCGAGCTATGTTCGATCACTACATTCACTTCTCATGGCATCATATCAATATTCACTTATAAAGCATCAATAGAAAAACCACAATATTTTAAAATCAACTTTTTCCTCATTTCATTTCATAAAACCCGAATGTCTAAATTGTGTCTTTCTATATTTTCTATATGTACATCATCAAAACCCTATACAAAAGTACTACATGAAAGAGGAAAATGTACAAAATCAACTAATCTATCCAAAAATCCCAGTTGACCGACCTTTGAGCCCTGATTTCTCTTGCCAATCACAATCTACATAGCTGGTTAAGCCTCTCAGTAGCTAGAGTCGTCTCTCGATCCTAAAAAGATAACGTTGCAATTTTGGTGAGTTTTGTGAACTCAATGAGGTAACCATCATCGATGGTTCACTCAATCCACGAAACACATTAATTCACAAAACAATTATGTCACAACTTTAAATTTTACATGAGTAACACCTTTTCACTTAATCAAACATACTTAACAAGATACTTATGAAATCTTCATGAGATACTTTTCCAATTATTACGTTGTTGTGACCGAGTGCCTGTACTGTCCCATATAGGGCTCATTAAACGTTGAGCCTAAGGCTCTTAATCACTTTTGAGCTCAAGGCTCAGTTTCACTCGTTGAGCTTTCAGCTCTAATTGGTGGCTACTCTGGTCACAACTGTCATTATCTGACTATGCATTTATGAATGGAATGCATGTACCACAATCAATCACATTATAAAGCACATAGGTCTTCACATTCACATTACTTCAATATTTCAATCCACATTACACAATCATCGGACCTCCTGTCCAGAATCCACAATCAAGCATATTCATTTATCATTCAAAACATAAATTAAACAATCAAGTCACTAAGTGAGACCATCTAGGCTACTCACAAGTTGCTCCCAAAGCTAGTGCCTGGAAGATCTGACAACGTCTAGAGGTTGACGTTCCAGTTGCTCATCTATAACAAATAATATACGCAATATCACAATTTGTACAATCATAAATATTCAATAATGCACATGTATGAATGAATTATGTACAATGCATGGTCATGATAATCTCGGATATCATTCCATAAATTCTTCACGAAGCCATCCCCATATCAAAACTCATCTAAGTATAACTTATAATTAGGTTTATGCCTCACTAAAACTATTGAATTCACAATTCATTTCTCATTGATTCACTTCAGATTTTTCCAAGACACCCCTTTCGGGTCTACTGTTCATGTTCAGTGGAATAACACCCGTTTATATTACTGAAGAGCATACTCACTATACCCGTCCCACATTTTTCACTCAATCTTTCTCAATTCAATTCAAAGGGCTATGGGTTTTGTTGGAGATGTAGAGCAATGTCTTACGAGTCCAATGATTCAAGAATTAAATCATTTGGGTGTCTAGAGAAGAAGTTATAGCCAAAGAATCAAATCTAGTTTTGTCCTCAATCATATTGAACCTATCTTGGGACAATTGGCATAACTTTCCTTAATGATGTGGGATTTAGATGTTTTTTTGGACAGTTTAAAAGAGGACTTCAAGATCTACATCTTTCATGGAGACCTCAAAGACAAATTTTATCATCTGAGGGTTCAAAAATAGGAACAGACGATATGACGCCATTTATAGATAAAGTGACCTCATCAGACGATATAGGATTGGGAAAATTGCCATAACATTCCATGATTAAGGTGTTCTTTATAGGGTTAGAAAGAGAACTTGAAAAGATACAACTTTTATGAAGACCTGAAAGACAGATTCTATCCTCTTAAGGGTCAAAAATGGAATAGAAGATAGGTACAGACGAAAAGCAGACTAATAGAAAAAGACAGATAAATGGGGAAATTGCTATAACTTTCCCTAAGAATTCAAGATCTACAACTTTCATGAAGACCTCAAAGACAAATTCTATCTTTTGAAGGGTAAAAAATGGAACAAAAGATAGGCCAGGAGAAAAAAAACAGAAGAAACAAAAAGAAGAAGAAGCAAAACATAGAAGAAGCAAAAAGTAGAAGAAGCAAAACATAGAAGATATGACGTCATCACAGACCATGTGACGTCATCACAAAAGAAGCAAAAAGCAGAAGAAGCAAAACGTAGAAGATATAGTGTCATCACAGACCATGTGACATCATCACAGAAGAAGCAAAAAAGCAGAAGAAGCAAAACATAGAAGATATGACATGATCACAGACCCTGTGACATCATCATAGAAGAAGTGAAAAGATAGAAGATACATCTTCCCTTGTAAGGACCATAACTTTCAGCCCAGAAGTCTAAAAATTCTATACTATATATCGTTGGAAACCTAAAAGAAAGATCTACAACTTTTTAAAAGAGACCTTTTTCTAATTTAGCCTAGAACAAATCCAAAATTGCCCTCAAATTCAGAACACAAATTTTACATTCATCCACCAATGTACTGCACCCATTTCTCAACTTCATGACAAATTTTTGAGATTCTTAGGGACAGAATTTAAACTCGATGTCTTCATAAGAAATGTAGCCATATGTTTCTCCTTTAATCCAAATTAAGAACATCTCGTTTGGATAACTAAAGAAAAGTTGTGGTTAAACGACTAAAGCATACTCCAAGAATATTTTCCAAATCAACCACCCATTTTGTTTCACAAACTTTCCTTAACACAACTCACACCAAGGTCACCTTTTTTTTTCTTCATTTCAAACCAATATCATCCATAAGAAAATATAGTTCATGATACATGTGATGACAATAAATTCAACAGTTTATTTGAAAAATTTAACTCTAACAAATTTATCCACTACTTACTTGTTGAAAACTCCTAAAAGCTCCAACTATCTTCAAGCCCTACTCTATGCAAAACTCACGTTCCACTGTGAACATTAACCATCTTCTGGGTTTCTCTTAAGGCAGAAGAAACAAATTACAAGATGGGATTGGTTTAGGGAAAAGGGAGAAACACTGAAATCTTTTAGAAGGTGTTTGAGGACAAAACTCTGTGTATTGGGAGGAACTTCAAAGAAGGTGATTATAAAGAAGTTATCCAAACAAAACTTGACCTTTCAATTCTCAGAGAACAGTAACCTACTTCTAGCAAAATTACAACAAGCAACTTGACACTTGTCACTTCCTTATGGTCTAAGCTCTAATCAAGTTCCTTTTGAACTAAACTCTTTAACTCCACTCTTTACAATCCAATTATCTCCAAATATCTTTTGATTTCTTATTCCCTATTTTTCACAATACTCCATAAATTTCAAAAGTAACTCCTAAATTCACCAACATTCACAAATACAATATTTCCACTAATCACTAATATTTCCAACATAGATAAATTCAAAATCCACTAAATTTCCAAAAATCCCAATTCAATTCAATTATCCCTGGAATTATTCATGAGTGCATGTATAATTATTTTCATCTGCTATAATTTCACTATTCACGTGTATAAGTATGACATATTATGCATGAGCATGGAAAAATACATTTTTAACTCTCAATAATCACTCACATTTTCTATTTTAACCTTCCCATAAGTAATGGGATGCTACATCAGTGCCCTGAGAGTGCGGCAATCCTACGGTTGTATACGTCCATCATAGGAATCTCCCCATACACTTGAAAAAAAAATAGAGATGAGGCTTGAGGGCTCTATGGTATGTCGTTTACCCTTATCCTATCTCTCCAGATTGTTCTAATCCTAGTCACTACGGCGGTGAGGGCCAACTCTAGCATATCTCTGTTGATCACCTCCTCCTCTTCTTATAATCACTAAGGTTTATTTTCTCGCTGCGTCGAACCGAATCATCACAGGGCATCCTACTCACATGCCCAAACTACCTAAGCCTTTTCTCTCTCAACTTGTCATTTATATTAGCCACTTGTAGCCTGACTCTCACTAACCTATTCCACACCCTAGCTCTTTTGGTAATATCACACATCCACCCAAGCATTCACATTTCTACTACTAGCAACTATTGCATATGTCTACGCTTAGTAGGCCAGCACTCTACACTATATAACATGATTGGCCGAATCACCATTCTATAGAACTTCCCTTTGAGTCTTATAGGGACCTTTTTTATCACAGAGAACACCTAACGTACTCTGCCATTTGACCCACCTAGATTTAATACGATGTACTATATCGTTATTGATATTACCATCTCTTTAAATGATGGATCCTAGGTATTTGAAACTTGATTTTTGAGGTGCGAAATCAGTACCAATTGCTACCTCCGCCTCATGTACCATTTAGCTACCCGAAAAGGTGTATTCTAAATATTCCATTTTAAACCTGTTGATTCGAAAACCTTTCGATTCCAACACTTCCCTCCAACGTTCTAACGTGGCATTAACCCCCTCCAGCATAGCAAAACGATGACATCTTAAAAGTACATGACACACTCTGTGGCTTGGTTATGTCAGGTAACTAACGATGTCGCGTGGAACTTGGTATCACATGATGTTAGATTGAAGTGTGAGCTTGACTCCTACATCTTCTCCCATTGTCATCTATTATCGTTGAAAAGGAACTTAGATTCTACAAATTGGAACATTTAGAGTATGTAAAATCAATTTTTATCTTTTAACCTTCAATTAATTCTCATATTCTTGAAATTAGGGTTTCAACTTTTGAGTATTGTATTAGTGATTTGCTATATATGTATGCATTGATTGAAAGTTTACATAGAGGATTAAAAAAACATTTCAAATTCCTTTTAGGTTTAAAAGGTAAGTTATCACAAAAGCGCCAATTTATTTCTATATATGTGCTTTTAGTTCTATTATTAGTTATGCGCTATCTAAAACTACAAATTTTTGCTTTTATATACACTTAAACCATATTAACTAAAGCCATCATTAATTCTCAAAAACCCTATTTTATTATCTATTCAAATTGGTCATCACTGTACATGCATTAAGGATTCAAAATTGATAATTACTAGCAAATTGTTGATATGAATTATCTGTTATAATGTTGTTGTGGCTATTAATTTAAATATGACTAATACTTTTCATCTTAGAATAGGTTTAAATGTCTTTATGGTAGATGTTTTAAGCTTATACCATATATGATATATGAAAGTGGAGATAGGGATTATATCAATATTAAGGAGGATAAGATAATATGATAAGTTTTTAGAAAGTAAATAAATTTAGCCAGAGTTTACATGGAATATACAGAATAATATAACAAAACATAATTCAAGACCATTAAAGATCATTAAGTCACCATATATGTATATCATGTTATGGCTATGGCAACTTACTAGTGGAACCAATTTAATTTCCAAAGTGAAGAAAGTGACAAGCTCCATTCTCTATGTAACACTCCTTATGCGGAACCTATAATCACCTACACACATGACAACCAATTTCCTATATATACATTCATGGCATACATATCTATTCAATGCTATACATATACATATTACAAAATTTCATATCACTTATCATTATCATTTAAAAGCATTATTACATTTTTAAATACATGATAATCCAAAAGAAAATATTACAATGTTATTCATTACGTGTACAATCATCTTTAACAAAAAAAAATTACATTCCAAGGGTACTTTTATTCCTAACGGTTGGTTTTGGTCCATGCAGATGTTTCTTGTACCTCACTTCTAATACTTAGAAGTACATGAATTAACACTCATGCTAAGCTTAAAAGCTTAGTAGGGAAATACTTAGTTTGGATGACTACTCACAGTGGTCATCTGCCAAGTACAAACATTCATAAACATCACAACTCATATAAATAGTGATGGCATACTTAATAAAAGTATATAATGCAAACATGCTTCAATATGTTATTCATATATCATAAATTCACATTCATAAACTAAACATTGATGTTCAACACTCATTGATATAGATTATCAATAAAAATGCAAATGTTCATCAATACCAATTATTTATGTTGTCATGTTATGTTTCTTATTTATAACCATTAGGCCTGCATATTCTCGTGGTTATGGATAATAGGAGCTGTGGATATCTGAAGATATCAAAACTCTAGATACCCAAAAGTATCGAACTGCGGATACCCCAAGACATCAAACTGTAGAGACATTATAGTCTTGAAATGAAGACACCATTAGTGTCAAACTGTAGCAGCTGCACTTTAACCTTATAAACATGCCTATTTATTCACTACCAAGACAATAGGGTAGGCACTACAACATTTCCTTTAACCGTTTGTCTATTTCATAATTCATCATATGATATTCACTTAAAGTTATAAAATTTGTATTGAAGTGCATGCTAACACATATATAAGCAATAAATATGCGTACAAATCATCTATGTACGTGTAAATTGTCTTTAGCATGCATTATGTCCACTCTTAAGTTCCAATGTTTAATCATCAACAATTTACATGTGGTAAGTCCTATTTCATTTATTTCTAGGTGTTTGAAAAGTTTCATACACATTTAAAAAGATAGAGATAAGATGTGGTTAAAAAAATCGAAAATGAAAAGCAAGGTCAAGATAATGGCTAAAGACCCTTCTCGTGTAGGAAAATCCCGGTCCATGTATCATATACACGGGGTGCGGAAAACAAAAATTTTTGTTGCCGGGACCTTCCCGA
>JAOTAZ010000005.1:12998164-13014438 GCA_025629785.1 Erythroxylum oxycarpum
TCATTAAACATTATAGCATGCATTACTATCATTTCCACATAACTCAACATAATTCAATAATTCATTCCACATAATTCAACATAACTCCATAATCATAGAGCAACATCAACAACATTCAAGACATTTAAAACAGCCATTAAATAGAAATCATTAGGATCATTAACCAATTTGCATTAAATGCTTAGAAATATAAAGATAAATATGGAACCCACCTTATAACTTGCTAATTCCTTGATTTATGAAGCTATTCCTCTTGCTCTTCTTCCCTTCTTCCTTGCAATTCTTCAACAACAACATAAAATCCTCAATCAACATAGGGTTTACAAAATTGAAAAACCCAAAGAACCTTATTCATGAAATTGATGAAGGAATCACAATACCCATCTTATTCCTACACTTTCTCAACCAAAACCCATACAAAAACCAACATTCAAACATAACACTTACCTCAAATCTTCAACTTCACAAGTAGATTCTTGATTCAAATTGAAGCTTGAGCTATTCTCCACACTTTTAAACCTTAGACTTTCTTGAGAATCCTCCTTGAACCCCTTGAGAATCAAAACCCTAGCATTTTCTCCATTTTTCTTCTTCTTCTTCTTCTTCCACGCAACTCTCCCTCTCCCTCTCTCTTGATTTTCGTTCACTCCTCTCAACTTTCCTACCAATCTCTTATTTCTTCTTTCCTTTTATACTACTTTAACTTAACTTAAGCCCAACAAGCCCAATTCTCCTCCCTTCTCTTTATTTCCTCCTCTTCTTCTTATACTATTACTTCATAACTTAGGCCCATTCATTTATTTCTCTTCTTTTCCTCTCATATAACTTAAGCCCATTCAAGCCCATTTGACTTTTAAAGCCCATCTAACACATTAAATTCTCATTAACTCATTTAATTCCACTTGCTCCTTAATTCTCTTTAATCCATACCATATAGTCTTAATCAAATTAACATGTTAATTTAATTCCCTTAACATGCTAATTAATTTCACCAAGTGCAATAATTGAATCCCATTAAACCTTAAAATTCAATTTAATTCATACTTCGTTCTCTCCCAAAAATCATACCTCTTTTCTAGCCATAAAATATATAAGGAATTTAATTCCATATCTTAAGAATTTTGCACCAACATTTCGCATATAATCCATCTGGTATCCTAAATCATCTTTTCTATTTCAATTTAACTTCGTGAATTTTCCTCTCTGTATACATGAATAATCATAAAAATTTTCTCAATTAATCAAAAAGGTTCGGGGCCCAACAATAGATGTCTTCTTTCTAATGGTACAAAAACAAACTCAATCCGACATTTAGATGGAAAGTTATGGCAATCGAGCCAAGATAGGTTGAAATCGATCTAGGTTGTAAACATGGTCTATTCTTTTAGGCATAACTCCCTCATCCGACCTCCAATTAAAGTGATTCTTAGACCAATAGATTCCTAAGACATGTATCGTTCTTTGCATAAACATTTTTATCATTTGGAGTTGATTTGAGAAAGTTTTCATTATAGTAAATGAGAGGTCAGTTAGGAGAGCATGTTTGGGGTATGAGCACACTTAGACTTTTTAAACATATCTTGAGCTATAGAGCTCCAATTGACGTGATTCTTGCTTCAAATCAAATTAGAGACTTAGAACTACAATTTCTTTGAAGAAGTCAACTTATGATTTTGGTGATTGATTAGTGTGTGCTCACCACCATTATGGAATGACAGCAAATGACCTTCAGGGTTTCAAGCATAAGGTTCAGGACTCCGAAAGTTGGGCTTCGGAAATGAGGTCCAACATAAAAGCCTAAGCTTTGATACCAAAAAGATGTTGGACCCCGTATTTGAAGCCTAACTATCGCATTCAGATACCGAAGAGTGTTAGGCTCGACCCCCGACCCCCAAGGCTGAACCTGGGGTTACCGTCGGGACAGTCGTATGAAATAAAAGCAGAAAGGATTGCAATTAAAATAATATTAGCGTGGCAGCAAAGGAGTTCACTGCAACATAAGTCATTCCTCACCGCGGTGAAGTCGTAAAAAGGGAAGTTCGCCGCTGTGAAAATTCCAAAATTTAAATCTGACATCCAAACATTCGAACATTCAAACAAACACATACATTCAAACCTAACAACAAGCTAAACATTCTCATACACAAAAGAAGTTCCAATCCTTCGTATCATTACAAAACCCATGAGTTCAGCAAACTTTGCTTACACAAAAATATACATAACAAAGCTTCAAACAAATACATAAGGATGCTCAATGTTGATATGCTTACTATGCTATCCCAAAATAGTTACTAACTTAGTACAAAGATCTCTAACTATTGCGAAGTTTTCGATGCCTTACAAGGATCAACTGTCTTCTTGTTCTGCACCTGAGGAGGGAAAAAATAATGGGTTGAGCTACACAGCTCAGTGGCTAATATATTTATAGCTATCGGCAACGAGCCACACATTCAAGCATATATAAATATCCATGTAACAATTCAATACTCAGCAATTTAACTCACAGCTCATATTACCATAATGTCACACATATAACATATCATGTAATTCATCCATCACAATATAACACTCAATTATGCATCATGCTTACCCAATCAATAATGAAATGCACAATAAATGGCTTGAGAGTTTCGTGGAACAAAACAGATAAACCGAAGTTTATACCGTGAACAAAACGAGTCCGATTTCTCAGGATCTCGTGGCCTTAAGCGGGCAGCCGGGAGATGGCTATATGTCAACGTGCATGTGACTAACGAAACGTTCCTCTCTTTCCCAAACACAATTAAATGTCAATGCTTAGCTCATTTCATACACATTCATACTTTTCATGCTCATCATGCTTTCTCATCTTTCATTCATACAAAATGCCACGATATTTTCAAGGCAACTCATGATCACAATCACAATGCATTTTCAACAGTTCCCTTAATTCAAAACAAGCAATTCAACACACAACATACAAGTAAGCAAGACAATTTATCCATATTACACAACAACTATAAATATATTACCCACCTAATATCGCTTGATAATCCAAGTTCAACGTTGCCTTTTCTCTTGCTTTTAGATCGGGTCTACTTGGTTTCCTATAACAACCAAGCTCACATTCAAACAATATTCAAAGGAAATTCATAAGGCTTCAATAATCAAAAGTGCTAAAATTGAACTATAACCCTTTTAAAACTTAGACTCTCCGGTCAACTTTTCTATGATTGTTATGATCGGATAAATGAAGACATTTGGTAACACTTCCTTCTAGAAAAAATGTTCTTCATTGTCTTAAGTTTCTAACTACACCAAACTCATTCAATTTGGTTCAGAAATATGGAAGTTATACTCCAATCATTTTGGGACTATCCTTATGCTGAACCGATATTCTATCCTCAACTTCCATCCAAATATTGAGATCCTTATAGACTGAATTAAGACTTCATTTCTTCATAAAACTTGTATCCCTATGTCTCTACTTTACGCCAAATTAAAAATTACCTCATTTGGACATCTACAACAAAAGTTATGCCCAAAATATTGAAGCATGTCTGCGCAGGAAAAAGGATTTCGCCGCGGCGAGGGCAAAAGTTCGCCACGGTGAACAAGCCCAGAAACCTCCCGAAAACCTGTTTTTTGACATTCTTCATCTATATACTTCCCATCCTTCAAATATCACTCATCTTAACACTAAAACACCTCTTCTACTTTATTTCTAAGCTCATTCCAACCCAAAATCATTCACAAACATAACATAATCATTAACCTTAAAAGATTAAAACATTTTTCATACACCATTCAACAACAACTTCCTACACACATTCAACCCCATTTTTACTTCTAACTATCATTAAATAAGGTTCATTCGTCAAATCAAAAGAGGTTAATGCTTATACTTACTTGTTTTAGCTTCAAATCTTCAAGATCTCCACAACCTTAGCTTGATTTTCCCCTCTTCTTGTTTTCTTCACACACCCACGATACTCTCTTTTTAAATATACTTTTTCTAACTTACACTCTTAATGATTGCAAAATGACCCTTATGGCCATCCACTTATTCCTTATAACCTTTAAGCTTAAATGCTCTTCCAATTCTACCCCTTCTTTCATTTAATCCAACTACTACTACTTTAGTCCATACTTTAATACCTTAACCCTACATTAATTTAATTCTAACCTTGGAAAAATAATTAATCTCCAAATAAAACAAGTTATTTTGCAAGACCACAAAAATTTATTCAGATCATACTTAATAAATAAAAGAAAATTTTCGGGGCCCAACAGAAAGTGGGAGAGTGTAAGAAGTGGTTCTTACATTTTTATCTCTCTCTCTCCTCTCTTGCACGAAAAAAATAAAAAATTACATGAGAAGTGTCTCATTGTTTCCTTCTTTCTTCTAAGACAATACTCCTCCAATGTGTTTCTTATCCTTTCCCCCTAAAGGATTTTGTTAACCAAGTTGTCCTAGGAGAATAAGAGGTAAATTAAATTGGTTAAAGATACAACAACAAGGAGAAGATAGATTGATAAAGGAAAAGATTCAAAAGAAAAGGTTTTGGATACAAGAAGAAGGGGAGGATAACGTAGCGAGGAATTAAAGTTGTCGCAAAGGAGCCGGTAATACTCTTCCACCGCAAATATGATTTCTAAAAAGTTTTGAAATCTATCGATTCTCCAAATATAGCATGCTTTCTTTTTCGGATCCAACAATTGGTATCAGAGCTAGTTTCTAATGCATGATTTCGGTTCCTATATGGTTAATTCATGGGTTGGTAATATTTTTCTGTATATTGTATATTTTTATGTGATAGAAATATATATGGTGTATGTGTTGCTCTTTTGGTTTTCCATAGAAGTTATATTTACCATGTAAGATTTCTTCATTTGGTTGTAACAAGGAGGGTGGTCTATCATCACCATGTTTCCTCCTTGGTTTCATTTTTATGTTTACTTTGATTATGTAATGTACAAAATCATGTAATGATGAAGATGAAGAAGTCATGGATTGAAGAAAGGAAGAGGTAAAGTTTCAGTTATGGTTATGGTATCTTCGCTATTTTTCATTTTTTAGAAAACAAATGTGCTAGAATTTTTTTTAACAAATTTTTGGTTGTATAAACTCTTTTGTAACAAAATTTTGTTTTTTACAAGTGCTGGAATTTTTGTGTAATATTCATAAGTTTCAGTTTTGGTGAAAAACAAGTGCAAACTTTTGTTTTCTAATGGAAAAAAAATCGATTTTATGAAAATCTTTTTTTATTTTGAAAAATAAAGCCATTACACACTTTTTACCGATTGGGCCGGATCAAGTGAGCGAAGAGTTCGAAGCAGAAGATCCAGGTCCAAGATACGTAAGTGCCATGCTCCATGCAAATGATAGTAATTCATCAACTTTATTACATAAATCGCCAACTCTAGAGAATTTATTTACTACTTACCTTTTGAAAACTCCAAAAGCTTCAACTATCTTCAAGACCTAAACTTCAAGCAAATCACGAAATCCACTGTGAGCATTAACCAGCTTCCGATTTTTCTTAAGGTAAAAGAAACAACTTACAAGATAGGATTGGTTTAGGAAAAGGGAGAAACATTGAAATCTCTTACAAGGTGTTTAAGGAAAAACTCTGTGTATTGGGACGAATTGAAGGTGATTATGAAGAAGTTATCCAAACAGAACTTAACCTTTCAATTCTTAAAGCAGTAACCTACTTATAGCAAAAGCACAACACGCAACTTGACACTTATCACTTTCTTATGGTCTAAGCTCTAATCAAGTTTCTTTTGAACTAAACTCTTTAACTCCACTCTTTACAATCCAATTATCTCTAAATATCTTTAGATTTCTTGCTCCCTATTTTCACAATACTCCATAAATTTCATAAGTAACACCTAAAAGTAACTCTTAAATTTACCAACATTCACAAATATAATATTTCCACTAATCATTAACACTTCCAATATTGATAAATTCAAAATCCATTAAATTTCCAAACCTCCCAAAAGTTTCGAAATTATTCCTAAATTCACCAAAATTCAAAAATTTCAAATTTAAAAACCTTCATAATTCTCAAAAATTCACAAATTAGTTCAATTATACCCGGAATTATTCATGAATGCATGTACACTTACTTTCATGTGCAGATAAATTTACTATTCATGTATATGTTTATGGCATATTATGCATGAGCATAAAGAAGCATTTCTAAGCCTCTCATAAATCACTCACATTTGCTATGTTAACCTTCCCACAGGTAATGGGATGTTACACATAATTAGCTCAACTTCCTCCTTCCTTAGTTCCACGCAATTAGCCTCCTTTAACACTCCTTTAGCTCCTCTAATGCCTTGCTTTCTCCTTCCGTTATGGCATAATTGAGTTCCTGCTCAGCTTTTTTTAACTCATTTCTCAATGCCTTCAGCCTAGTGCTCATTATAAATCCCTTAATGTTCCACCAAGAGCAATCATGACTGCTCTTAATAAGGAAGGTAGTTGATAAGTGTGAATTGCATCATGTTTTAGGGCTTATTTTGATATGTATTTAAATGTTAACTTAATCATTTAGTATATGTTTAGGTGAGAATTGTGTTAATTAGTTAATTAATTATGTTTAAGTGTTTTATGGGTTAGTACAAATCTTTAAGCTTAATTATTATGTCTTTAAGGTACCTTGACGTGTTTGTTAGTATTTCAAAGTCAACATCGAAGAACAGAAAAGAAAACATTTAGTTCGAAACAACGGCTCACAATTGTGGCACAATAAGTTATGATCGTGACAAAAGCATTGGAGTTAGCCCACGATCATGCCCATATGCCACGATCATGACAGAAGACTAGGACACGACCCATGATCGTGACCTGCCTACCACCATCATGACAAAAGGCTCATATATGGCCCAAGATCATGATCTGCAGGGCCACAGTCCTAGCCTGCGTCGAGTAGACCCGCAAACACTCAAAAATGTCATGTTTCGAGGGAATTTTTGACCTTTTGGACCTTGAAAAAATCCTAAGGCTGCCCAGAACCCAAAAGGTATATAAAGAATAAGACAAAGAAGATCAAGGAGCTTTTTCATCAGCCACTTTTAGAGATAAACCCTGGAGAGAATTGTTAAGAGATTGAGAAGAAGAAGAAGGAAAAGAGAAGTGGAGAAGACGCCGACATCAACGTACTTCCCAGATCAGAAGTTTTCGATGTTGTTGCCTCCAGTCTTCGTTTAGAATCGTATTTTTTGTTATTTTCCATTTTTGTTATTGTATAGAATTGGAAGTAGCAGCTTGATGATAGGATTGTGAATTGAGATGTTCTTTATTCACTTTGGGGTTTTTTATCTTTGATTTAATAAAATCTTTTTTTATGTTTATTGGAATTATTGTGATTGATTTCTGTGAATGCATAATTAGGTAATAAATTGAGAGGGTGAATCGAATGAAAAATAATTAAATTGGGCTAACGAAAGTTAGGTGATTTAATAAGAATGAGAAATTAATCAAATCAGTAATTTTGTGAAGAGAGATCTCGCTTAGGTTCTCGATAGTTTATTGGACAATTTCAGATCTAATTAGGGTTTTGAATATATTGTTAATTGAGAAATTGAAATTTCCCATAATCTTATTAGAGTTTAAAATTTAGGGTTAATGGTGATAATTCGAGAGAGGGTAATTAATCTTAGACTCGTCTAGGACCAATAATTCAATATTTCATAATCAATTAGGTTAGTGTTAGGTAAAAATTTCCCTTTCTCTTAATTGATAGTTCCTTTAAGTTGATTCTTGAGTGCGTGTTGCAATTGCTACTTTGTTAATATTTTCGTAATTGATTCTTAGAATTGAGTTGTATGATTGAATTAAATTCTTGCCTTAATTTTGTTACATTTTAAATTACTGCGAATTGTTTTGGACTTAGATTTTAGGATTAGATTATCCCTCCTCGCGATATCAACACCTTAGGTACTACACAAACAATCCGTACGTTTGCGGATTATCGAGGTTATTAATTAGAACTTACATGCATCAGAAAACCACGACCAATAGTTAAATTCATTCAATAATAGAGAAACCAACTTTTGAGAACTATTTATTTCACTACTAGTGATGGCGATGGTATTGGAAGAGAAAATAGTGATCTCCTTTGAGATTTTTGCATCATCATTAATTTCATTGAGAGCCATTTTAAAAGAGTATGGAGATGGGAATTATAGTTCTGGAAAGAAAAGGATGTAGAGAACAGAAGCTTTAGGAAAAGAATATAACTTTTATTCATACTTTATGGCACAACATATAGGTAAATACTTATAGTTGTAGCCTAAGATAATAACGTGTCATTAGCCTTGTCAAAATGTCGAATAATACGGGTTCCAACAAAACCTCGTTGGGGGTTCGCCGTTAGCGGCGGTGTTATGGGGGGTGCACTCAGGCCTCACCCTGGCCTGGGAATGGAGATATTGACATGTTTTCGAAGTTGACTCTCTAGAGGTTATTAATATCCTTTCTAATCCCCTCGTGGTATTGACTGAAGTTTCTGTTTTGATGACAGGTATCCACCAGCTATTGCAACGGGAGTGGACAGTTCAGATTCAACATGTTTTTAGGGAAGGGAATCAGTGCGCAGACGGCCTCGTGCGCCTCGCTAGCGTTTGCAGCTCAGGCCTTTATATCTTGCATGAGCCACCTTTTGGAGTCCAGAAGCTCTTCCGCCAAGATGCACAAAGCGCAATGTACATAAGAACTTTAATTTAGCTTTGTAGTTTCCTTTTGTAACCAAAGAAAAAAATGTCGACTAATATATACAAAACCATTAATCTAAGAATCACCATAAAACACTACTAATCTATTATTTACATAACTTCCAATATGGACATTGAAGCTTAATAGATGGAAATTTTTTAGAAAAATTATTTTCTAAAAAAATAAATAATATTTTGTTTGTACTACATAAACTATATCCTACGAGTTTCATTTGGATAGCATACTGAGAATGATGGAATCACTTCATTATGAGGATCTTACATCAGAATTTAAATTCTCACCTAGGTAGGAAAAGGTTTAGATAAAAGGAAAAGGCACACTTATGGTGGAAGCTTTGATTTGCTTTGTTTTTGGGTGAGAAAAACCAACGCTCAGTTGAATTATTTCTTTGAGATTGTTAAGAAGTTTTTGTCTTCTATTTTAAGAATAAAGACCAAAGCATATAGTGGCGGGCTAAAGATGGAGTGGACTTCAATCCAAACGATAAAACCTAAATTATCCTTCACACCTACATTACCTTTCTACTTTCCACACAAATATTTATTTTTATTTTTAAAAATATCTTTTTTATACTGAATCACAAAATTAGAGCTACTGTCACACATGGTCCATCTTCATGGATCATATCAGTCTCTATTCAGGAATGCTTATACAAGAGAAGAGAAGGATGCCCAATTCTTATTGAATTGGTTTTTTGTATCATTGGCTTCCAACTAGTTGACGAATAAAAAATGAATACAAAATCATTCAGTGTAGTCAGGGATATACAATATAATTTCAAACACAAGAATGAAGTAATAAGTTATATTCTGTTTCTAAATTAAACGCAAGTTTTGTTAAATTCAAACCAATTTTCTCTAAATTGAGATGGTTTATGATTTCTTCTTTGAAATTATTATTTAAATATAAAATCATCATTTGTCACTTGGATTTTTATAGAATTTGATTTAAATGTTTAAATCATAACTATTTAAATAAAATTCTTAGCTCATTAAAGTGTAGTAGTCAGTGATGAGGACGGAAAATGCGTCCCATAAATTAACCAAGAGATGGTATCCACGAATTCAACTTTAGGATACTAAGCTGATTGACGCATCACAATCACATTAGCTCAAATTCAAATCCGTTGCTTCGAGTTGTGGCCACCACTTTAATTTCCTCCCAAAATACCGAATAATAAACAACACATCCTTCAAACTCACATGTCCTCCTCCAAATCTTCTACTTTTTCTTCTTTCCAAATATGATAACACCCAAGTTGGCAACTTGCCTCCTCCTCACTAACTTGGCCTTTGCCTACTAGAAGAGGCAAGTTGCTTTCCAATATAGGATGATGATCCAATCAAAATACCTCCCACCCTTTTTTTTTCAAGTCATCAATTTGGATAGGAGCTAGGTTAGATTGGATTATTTTAATAATAATGAATATAAGATATTTGTGTATAATTATTCAACCAAAAATATTAAATACGGTTTAATCAAAGAAAAAAATTTTCTATCAATTTAATATTCTAATTACTGAATAATAGATTTGAATATTACTCCAAAAAAAACTTTAACTTAATGGTTGGGTGAACGGATTCAATTTTCCTTGAAAAAAAAACAGTGAATAACTTATTTCCCGTTATCTCTTAGATCCAAAAATCACTCGGTCACTAAAAAGAAGATAGATTTTGTTGAATGTTATACCAGTGCTTAAAAGTTATAAATTGACAATCAAGTTATTCACGTCCCTCCACTCACTCCACCAAATTGGTTTTTTTTTTTTTCCCCATTGAAAGAAGAAATAGAAAAGGAGTTTTTGGCAAGTGGAGAGAGTTACATGCAACAAATAGCCCATTATCTTTCACGTCCATGCATCTTATCACTGGGGACAACAATTCGAGAAAGTGTTTCGATCTACCATTGAAAATCATCACAACCATTGCCTATAGGAAGTGATACGATGAAAATTTTCTTGGCAAAGCAAGAACTTGTTTCGTAACGTCTTTAAGTACTTACTGACATATTACTGAGTACGCATGTTTAAGCTTTTGGCATGGAGTGAAAACATCGTATAGTCCTTGCTCCTCAGACACATAGTGCATTAACTGCATATTCAATCGCATAACTTGGAACTCGCTCTATGATAACTTGATATGAAAATCGTCCATTTAAATAACGAAAATGTTGACTTATTAGCTACTAATAAATGAAGTGACATTATTGTTTCAACCTTATAAGCTTGAATTGCATTATGGAAATTTGTGGGAACGGTTGAATAGAAATGTGCGTAAAATGATGCAAAGTTGCCCTTTTAACAAAATCTATTTACGCTTTAATTACTAGCTAGAGATAATAATTAGTTCACTACAAAGTAGTAGCTTCGTGCTGCAACTTGCATCCATTAATTCCTGATAATACAAAAGTATTCTCATCTGTTTTATGGTAGTGCCTTCTGCGTCAATCCTTGATAGATCCACCAAGATAAAATCACGCTTTTGGTACTCTCACAAGATGTTCTTAATCAACTGTGTTCTCGATTATCCTACGTGTATGAGGGACAAAACGATTTTGGTGCAAGAAAGCGACAGACCTCTAAAATGCCTCCAAATGATTGTGGCTTAACGTCACGGCAAATTTGTTGCCTGCAGCTTTTTCGGCTTTGCTGATTGTTATCCTCCACCTGTGGCGCACGAACCAATGTGATTAAGGGTTTTATATTCCTTGGATCTTTTGCACCGAAGGATATTTGATAAAAGCGAAAGAAATAAGCTCAATAGTTGATGTGACAGAAATAGATTCATTTTCATCTGCTTTATGATAGTTGATAACACATCTCCTTCTATTACCTATTAACGAATTCACGGACACGTATTTGTTTTGTTTGCGTAACACATGCCTATTTTAAGGTTGTGGCATACTTTAAGCATAGGCTTAGAAATAGAAGTCAGGAAGGTATCAGCTTAACCTAAAGGCAGTCAAAGGATTGCGAAGTTCAAAACCTCTGACGAGGTAGCTAGCACTCGAAAACATCAAAATGGAAAATGTAAGAGACGGGTGTGTACAAGCATATGATCTGTAGGCTTTTAATTTATAAGATGAAATCTCTATATTTTTATTTTCCACAAAGCCCAAACTCAAACACCTACATTCCTCTGTCTGTCTTCTATGAATAAGGTTAGATTCTATGAAACAAGGTATATAGTACTCAGTAATTCTCTCTCTTTTATCACTTAACAATGTGGAAAAACAACTAAAAGCCTGTCTAGCACATCTCAATAATGACTGCAGTTCAGTCTTATTAATATATTAGGTCATGTTAGAATATATTTTTATTTTTTATTTAATTTTGACATTTTAAATTGGACATAAGAATTTTTATATGCCTTGAAGATTACACTGCCACATATAGGATTTGTTATATGGTTTGAAGGTCGCAATGCCACATTTCCCTGTCACTGCAGAAGTTTGTCTTTAATATACATTCTATTTTCGGTGGTATCTTGATATTTAAAGATTATCAATGTATGAGATATCTCCTTATTATGGAAGGAGTCTAGCTACACACGGTCGTTGAAAAATATCTGTAGGAGGTTTTCTTTCTGTTTTTACATATGCGTGGATTTTGGTGATTAAATGTTGTGTGGATCACAACATTAAAAAAAAGAGGAGTTTTTGGTTTTGTTGACTGCGCACAAGTTTCTTTTTGGCTTTCAGCTGTACAACGTATTTTTGTGGGAGAGTGACTGCCGCTCCATTTTTGCTATTCTATTGGGCTGATTGCGTAGGCGTTTTTGAACAGTTCTTTTTCCCACTCTCAACTATTTTTTTGACAAGGAGTTCACCCGTAATGTGGAGTTGCTGATTCTTTGGGTTCTTGAGGTTGGCTGTTGGTTACGGCACAAAGGAGTATTATTGTTGATGGATGCGTGACTTATTGGTGTAGCAACTTGATTTTATCGGTGAACAATTTTAGGTCTGGAATGTTGGCATTCCTTGATTTATTTGTTTTTGCTTTTGAGTAAAAATAGTTAGGCAAATCCTCTAACGAGGTTAACATAAGTTGGTCGTATTTTTGGGTGTGAAAAATTTTCACGGGTAGTTAGGTTGTGGGATAGTTACATAGATTGAATGGTACGAGGTTAGATGAATCTTGTGTAATTTTTGTCGAGCTACAGTGAAAGTAATTAATTTAGGTGAGGGCTTTGCAAACGTAGGCAAAGTGTGCCGAACTGCGTTATCAAATTTCTAGTGTTTTTATTATTTCGGTTTTACTTGTTTCTATATTTTATTGGTGCCAAGAAAATTTGTGGAAAGTTTGCAAAATAATTAACCCCCTCGGTTTTTTTCATTTGGTATCAGAGAGAGGTCACCGATTCAAAACTTAGTAGCAAGTTGGTGCAGGTCCTAGATTCGCAGACATGGCTATGAGAGAAGGTGCGTCAATCACCAGACCACCACCATTGGATGGATCAAATTATCCATCATGGAAATCCCGGATGAAATTCTTTATTCAAGCTCAGAGCGCGAGAGCCTGATATTCAGTAGTACATGGTTGGACGCATCCAATGATTATTGATGATAAAGGAGAGGCAATTCAGAAAGATCCGTCAGAATGGACAAGAATGGAAGAAGAAAGTGCACTGGCAAATTCACAAGCAATACGTGCGATATTCAGTGCTGTTGACGAAGGACGCTTCTCAATGATTTCAGCATGTGAAACGGCAAAAGAGGCGTGGGACATGTTGCAGACTATTCATGAAGGGTCTAAATCTGTGATATCGTCAAAACTACAGATATTAGCTGTGCGGTTTGAAGAGCTAAAGATGGATGAGAATGAGACTATTGGAGATTTTCATGAAAGATTGAGAGATATAGCCAATCAAGCTCATCAACTGGGGAAGAAATACTCCAACGTGAAATTAGTCAAGAAAACATTGAGATCGCTACCTCCAAGGTTTATTCCCAAAATTGCAAAAATAGAGGAGGCTCATGACATTGATAATCTGTCATTAGAAAAAGTCATCGACATTCTCACGAATTTTGAGATGAATTTCTTAAGAGGTAAGCAAGAAAGGAGCAAAGGAGGTAAGCAAGAAAGTTGCAAACTACAGATATTAGCTGTGCCGAACTGCGTTACCAAACATCGGTGTTTTCATTATTTTGCGTTTGTGAGATTTTATTCTATTGGTGACAAAGAAATTTGTGGATAGTTTGCGAAATAATTAACCACCTTCGAATTTTCAGAAGTTTTTCCAATCAACCATTTAATATTAACCGACAACCATGCTATTGAATTTTGAACTCTTTCTATTAGTACAAATGGCGAATTACTTTGCTTCTCATACACACTCAAGCAGGAAGAAAATCTGCAGTCAGAAAACTCGATAACGAGAAACCAAGTTTAAATGGAGAAAAACCGTTGCTAATCAACATCAAAGAAATCAAAGCAAGTACGACTGTAAAACACAGAAAACTGATCTGTTCCCTCAATGGAGGGATACGACAACACTGGCATTCACCCGCCTAAAGAATCAAAAGGCTATATTAGAGCAATTATGTAAAAAAAGAAAAAGAAAGAGAAGGGCGAAAAAATAAACTGACTTCTCAACCGCCGAAAGGACGTCGTTCTTTTCGATCTTCCCGCCTAAACCAGCGGCGAGATCAGATGCACCAGCTTTCGCCATTTTTGCAGTTGCGTACGAAGACTCACCGGGATCCGTTAATCAACCACAACAGCACAAAGGCAACTATAAGACGCGAGTAATAATTACATTGAATTAAAGTAGTAATCGAAGCAGTTAGGATGATCCTGCGACCAATCAATTTTGGGATCAGATATCCCAAATCTCTTTTGTTTCCAATCGTTGTGCTATGATTTAGATTACGATAACTTCGATGCTTGTCCCACAAAGAAAAAGAAAAAAACTCTTAACAGTATTACCAAGTAACACATAGCATTGGTAGCTAGTCGTACAGTCGACAACAGCCATCGGTGTCATGGATAACATCGTTTCGGCTACCAACCACGTGGTGGACAATTTGTTCGACAATTTTTTAAAAGAGCCGAACTACTTTTGAATGGTTATCACGCTCAATATGTTGGGTCTTATTGTGTCACTCTATACTCTTCCCTGTTCATCTATTTATGAATATTTAATGAATGAATGAACGAAGAGGGTACAAAATGAAACACGAAAAGGAAACCACTACCTTAGCTTATGTTTGAGAGTTTAGAATGAAATGGAATGAAATGACAATTAATAGAACGGAATAAAATGGAGTGTAATGAAATGAAATGAAATGAGTCACTTTATTGTTTAGAAATTAAAAAAAAAAAGAGAGGGACTCTTTTGATCATCGTTTAAAAGTGATACTAAAAATAAATAGAATTGAATGATTTGTAAATATTTTTTTCCAAAATTACCCTTGTAATAAAATATGCATAGTTGCCACGAAACTATTTTAGTAACCCCAAAGTATTTTAAATTGTAGGATTCCCAGAATATAGTTTTGTCATTTTCCTATATAAGCAATCAACTTTCTTATTCTTTTTCATTGACCCTCGTCGCACTGTACTCTTCGTTAGGCATTTATTCATGTGTCTTGTTATGGTTGATAATCATTCTTGGCGTTGTGAATATTGGATAATGAATTTATTATGAATAATGTTTGTAATTTTATAATTTTTTGAGGATATTTTTGTCATTAAATTAGGTATTTGCTGGACTGAGATTGTAATTTCATTAAATTTTTTAGGATATTTTTGTTATTAAATTAAGGTTTGGAAGGGAAGCCATGTCATTCCATCCCTGACCCCCTAATTTGAGAGGTCACAAAATATTAAATTTTGGATAGCAAAGGATGGATTCCAAAATCATTAATTATCATTCCATCCTGTTTCAAAATAGACTTCCAAACAATAACCTGAGTCATTTAGGTCATTCTGTTGCATTCCGTTCTATCCCTTCACTCACATCCAAACATATCCTTATGTCTCAAAATATTCTCGTGAATTGCTTAATGCTATATTCAAATTTAATTTAATGTTGGACCAGTACTGCCGCGTAATAGTACTTTGATGTATATGGGATAGGCTTCAAGCCATTTTATGGACCGAGCAAACTAGTGGACAACAGGAAGACAAGTTGCACATTAAGCGCTTGGAGTAGCCAAAGAACAGAGAAGATAAGCAATGGCTAATTATTTTATTACGTGGTTATGTTAATTCACTTCAACACGTTTATGTGGGACAGGCAATGGGGTCGCTGTTCCGGATTCCTAATGTCACCTGTGCCTATTTCATCCCATCTATTCATTAAATAAAAATTCAAAATAGCTGATTTGATCCTGTTTATGTATAGATTAAATTAAGTGACACTTCAATTTTGAGCGAAGCTCCTGACAATTACAAAATCTTTTCAACTTCCAAACTAATGGGTAACTCTTTTTTAATTGATGAAGAGCATTAATTGCTAATTAATTAATTATTACATAGTAGGAATGAAACAATTTGCGGTGGAGACTAACCTTAACATTTTAGATTCTTATACTACAA
>JAOTAZ010000005.1:13014538-13028283 GCA_025629785.1 Erythroxylum oxycarpum
AAATATCCTCCATTGTCTTAAGTTTCTAATGCCACCGAAATCATTCAATTTGGTTCAGTGATTCAAAAGATATACTTTAAAAATGTTTGGATTGCTCTTGTCCATAATAGTATACTATGCACAACTTCCATCCAAAACTTGAAAGTCTTAGAAACTAAATCACAATTCACTTCCTTCAGATACTTTGTAGCTCTATGTCTCTAGTTTACCACAAATCAAAAATTGTCACATTTGGATTTCTACAGATCAATATATCATCAAAAAATTGAAGTATGTTCAGTAGGATAACATAAGTTCATATCCTTTAAGAGCATACTCACTGTACCTGTCCCACTCTTTTCACTCAATCTTTCTTACTTCATTTTAGATAGCCTCAATTTTTTGTGAAGTTGTAGATCAAAATCTTACAAATCCAATGGTTCAAGAATCAGATGATTTGGGGGTCTAGAGAGGAAGTTATGGCCAAAAGAAGCAACCATATTTTTGACCTCAATCATACTGAACCTGTTTCGGGGAAACATCTATAACTTTCTGTAAAAATTTCTGATTGAGGTGAACTTTCAATGATTTGAAAGAAGACTTCAAGAGCTACAATCTCATGGGGATGTCGAAGGCAAATGCTTTCATTTGAGGGGTCGAAAATAGAACAGACAATATGACGTCATTTTTTAGACGAAGTGACATTATCAGATGAAATAAGGTTGGGAAAATTGCCATAACTTTCCCTAAAGATATCAGATTAAGGTTTTCTTTATATGTTTGGAAAGAAGAAATCAATAGATACAACTCTCATGAAGACGTTGAAGGCAAATTCTTTCATCTGAGGGTTAAAAAATATAATAGACCATATGACGTCATTTTTTAGATGAAGTGACATCATTAGACAAAACAAGGTTGGAAAAATTGCCATACCTTTCCCTACAGATATCGGATTAAAATTTTATTTATATGATTGGAAAGAAGACTTCAAGAGATACAACTCTCATAAAGACATCAAAGGCAAATTCTTTCATCTGTGGGGTTAAAAATAGAACAGGCTATATGACATCATTTTTTAGACGAAGTGACATCATCAGATGAAATAAGGTTGGGAAATTTACCATAACCTTCACTACAGATATCAGATTAAGGTGTTCTTTATATATTTGGAAAGAATACTTCAAGTGCTACAACTCTCATGAAGGCGTCAAAGGCAAATTCTTTCATCTGTGGGGTCCAAAAATAGAATAGACGATATGACATCTTTTTTTAGACGAAGTGACATCATCAAATAAAATAAGTTTGGAAAATTGTCATAACTTTCCCTACAGATATTAGATTAAGGTTTTCTTTATATGGTTGGAAAGAAACATTCAATATCTACAACTCTCATGAAGACTTTAAAAGCAAATTCTTTCATCTGAGGGGTCAAAAATAGAACAGACTATATGATGTCATTTTTTAGACGAAGTGACATCATCAGACGAAACAAGGTTGGAAAAATTGCCATAACATTCCCTACAGATATCGGATTAAGGTGTTCTTTATATGGTTGGAAAGAATAATTCAAGGGCTATAACACTTATGAAGATATAGAAGGAAAATTATTTCATCTGAGGGGTCAAAAATAGAACAGACTATGTGATGTCATTTTTGAGACGAAGTGACGTCATCAGAAGAAACAAGGTTGGGAAAATTGCCATAATTTTCCTTACAGATATCAGATTAAGGTGTTCTTTATATGGTTCGAAAGAAGACTTCATGATTTACAACTTTCATGAAGTCCTCAAAGTGAGATTCCACCTCTAAAAGGGTCCAAATGGGGCAGAAGAAGGAAACAAAGGTCTAAGACTAAGCAAAAGTCAAACTAAGACGATGCTGACGTCATACTAAGATGATGACGATGTCATACTAAGACTGAAGCAATTAAAAGGGCATAACTTTCAGCTCATATGTCCAAAATTTTCATACTATATACCATTGGAAAGATAAATGAAATATATACACCTTTCTAGAAGGTAACTTTGCTCAAATCTATTTATATCAATCCCAAATTTGCCCCTAAAATCTGAAGACAAATTTTCCATTCGTACACCAACGTGTTGCACCTAGTCCTCAACTTCATGACAAGTTTTGAGGCTCTTAGAGATAGAATTGAAATTTGATGTCTTCATACAAAAATGTAGCCATCTATCTCTAGTTTAATCCAAATTAAGAATCATCTCATTTGGACAATTAGAGAAAATGTTGTGGCTAAAAGACTGAAGCATACTCAGGGAACATTTTCCAAAACAACTCTTTATTTCAAAATCTTTCCTTACACAACATATACCAAAATCACCTTTTCTAATTCATTACTCCTCATTCTTAACTTCATTTCAAATCAATGTCCTCTATAAAGAAATCATAATCCATGAATAATCATGAACACGAATAACAGAACATACACGTATGTACATATTCTTCATCAACTTACTACACATATTCAAATCCATTTTTGCTTTCATTTTACTGCTACTTTCACCTTAATTCTTCCTATTTCAAAATCTCTTATCCACCAAAAAAATCATAGCAAATCATAAATCTATCCTCATTTCTTAACTCTACTTTACTCTTGTCTATAATTTCAAATTCAAACTTTTCATTCATTTGTTCTTTACTCATGACTAATTGTCATAGTCTCTCATTTAATAGTTTTAATCTTCTACGAAAATTTCGGGGTCTAACAGAAGAGGACAAGGTCTTCGTATGAGATTGAATCGCCAATAGCAGCAAGTTCATCAGTTGTATTGGAGACAAAGGTAAGAAACTCAGTGATTGAGAGGTCCTCCTTTTTTAGAGTATGAATCTTGCGTCGGAGTAAGGGGCATTGAAAACTAAACTGATGCAAAAAGTGGCATTCAAAAGCCAACCAGAGATCACGAGCAGTGGTGCATCCAATGGCAAGTCTTGTGGTATATTTGGATAGGGAGGCAGTGAGAAGCAGTAGACTAGGCGATCAAGTTTGTGCCACTTGATGTATTCGGCGATGCATCATCTGAGGTTGCAGAGGATGGGAGAATATCACCATTGACGTATCCAATAAGGTCAGAGGTAATAAGAATAGCTTGAATTTGATTGTGGCAAATGAGATAATTGGATGAGTCTAATTGTGTAGTTAAAAGTTTTGTGATTTGGTTGAATGGCAGAGTGGGAGACGTAAGGTCAAACATTGTGATTGTTGTGATGGGAGTGTGTTGTTTCTATAGTGTTTAATAGGTGTTTGATGAAAATAACTCTGTAGTGTAGTTTCTGGCTATATTGGGTGTTGAATATATGAAGTGTGTAATGTAAGTATCTTGGTTGTGGGTGATTTCCGAATTGAAGTTTGTGATTTGTGTTTGTGTAGTACTGAAATTAGGTGTGGATTAGAAAGGTTTTTAGGACGAAAAAGGAAGGTGGCTAAAAAAATGGAAGTGGGCTCTGATACCATGAAAGAATAGAAGGAGAGAGACAATTTGCATGTAATTGTTTGTATTTTTTCTGTATTTTGCTGAATGTATTTACATGTATTTATACACATTGTGGTATCTCATAAGATATTGAAGATCATATGAGATAATTGAATATCATATGAGATACATGAAAAAAATTCAAATAAGATACAATTAAAGATAAAATCATATCTATGAAATTACATGAAGATCATTTATCAATAAGTGTGTAACAATTGCAATGGGTAGTGATAAGCAACAAGCAAGTTATACTGAAAGACTACTCAAAGGGTTCTCCAAGAGAGTCAGACTTGCATGTCATGACTGGTACTATACAACTCTAGGCTTGCACAAGTGGAGCTATTATTGTCAAGAATCTGTATCTCTAATGTGATCCTTCCACGTTAGTCAGAATGAGAAAGCTTGAAGGCCCACAAACCTACAAGCTTGGATCGGTTAGTCAATTCACTTCCAATGTATTTTACCTTTCTTTTCCCATGAATCTGTGCTTATGAACTATATCTTCAAACAAGTTTTTCTCATTAAATTCAAATACAGCCTTGACATATTATTTAGAGAAGAGAAATATAAGAAAAAGAAAGAGAGGCTTGCACTTTTGTCAACCATACAACAGTACAAATCCTTATGAAAATTTGCGGTCCGGACATTCCAAAAATAAAGTCTAATGCAAGTCCTAATGAATCGTTGATGTTTTCAATAAGGCTTGGACATATCATTGTCCTATTCCTATGGGAAAGATCTTAGAAAATTAAGACAAGGAATCTCCAGTTGCAAGATAAGGCCGTCTAAATTGTCACCAAAAACATCTAATATGCCCTCATTCACACAACAATTCTAAACAATAAAATCAAGATCAATCAATGGGTACATGCATTATCCACGGAGCAAGAGGGGTAATTGTATTAATGCGACGTCCAAATAGAAGGTGTAAGAAAGGAGGTGGCAGTTTATAAAAAATTATTAACTATTTTTTAATTAATTATTTTGAGCATATTATTTTTTAAAACTTAAATAAGAATTATTGAATTATGTTAAGTGATGCCAAGTGGACAACAACGGCGGAGACTTATCTTCTGTGACCACTGGTTCAGTCAAAATTAAGGTCCCAGTAGTTACAAAAGGGGTTGTTTTTAAGAATTTCGGGGATTTTATTTGGATGTCGTTCGTGCTTGGATTGGTCAGTTTCATCTCTCGAAGAAACTGATTCTTCATTGAAGTGCTTGATAATGATTCTCGTAACTGTTCTGAGTTAAAATGATACACTTTTGCATGTCATGAATGTAGAACTAATGGGGCTAATGCATGCCGATACATGAACATACGGCCTTTAAAAGGATACGGAGTAGCTAAAGTACTAGAATCTGCGCATTCAAACTTTAAGAAAGATAAATTGGTTTGGGGGGAAACTAGATGGGAAGGGTATAGTCCGATTTCAATACCAGAGATTCTCACCAAAATTGAGACCAGAGATTTGCGACTCTCCTACTATGCAGGAATTCTTGGTATTTTCTCATATTCATTGAAATGATGGTAGTGTTAAGAGTATTACAATTGTTTATCACGCATGCTTGGTGGTTAAATGTAACATTATACTCTTGTTTGCATAGTGTCAGCGAAAATAACATAAATAAATAAATTGGAACGACTTATCTGAAAGCAAAGCGTCGCAAAAAATCACCGTCCTAAATCAAAAATTCTCCTTCTATGATGAAGCAAAACAACTGGATTTGACCCTAGGATTAATGCCTTCTATAATTGCTTCGGTACACTTCAAAGAGTGGAGTAGGAACTATCTCCAAAAAGTAATAAAAGTAGACAAAGGTAGAATAGAACAGAAGGAAATTTGTGTATAAATCCATCTGTCTTTTGTAAGGAGAGCGTGCGTTGTATGGTGCAAATACAAAAATGTGTGACAGTGGAAGAGAGCAGAGCGTATGCGTGGTCCTCTTACAGGAGGGAGGCATGACTTATATACAAGTTGAGAGAAAATAACATTATGAAAAAATTAAAGAAACGTTAATGGCTAATAATAATAAGAATCAATTGAGATTTCAGGAGTAATGGCCAAGCAATATCTTTAGTAACTAATGGATAAAAAAAAGTATGAATAATTAAGTTTTGGAACAACAACACCAACACATAGGTATGCCGAGAATGATAGCTTATCAAGGTTTTTATGAGATCTGTAGCCTTAAGAAGGGGGAGTACGTGTTCATTTCAATAGCTTCCGGGGCAGTTGGTCTAACTTGTAGGTCAATTTGCAAAGTTGTTATGTTGTTGGAAGTGCAGGAAGTCAACAAAAAGTATGCTAATTTGTCTTGGAAATTCATATTTGTAGCTCATAAATATAATATCTTACAGGGGCTGATGTTAGATATTTTTGGCATTTTCCTTAAAATTGGATACATTTAATTGCATTTTTTAGTTTTTGAATAACTTATCGATTAAGTTACGTAAATTGATCCGATTAAAGATGATAAAGTGTCCCAATAAATGATCGAAGTTAAATCGAAGTCTAGGAGGAAAATAGATCTCGATCAATGTGAACCGAACCCATATCGGGCTTATGATGGGTAAGCCCGATATGGATGTTATATAAAGAGATTAAGGTCTCTTATAGTTGCTCATGTCATTTGTAAGCATCTGTATTCTTTGGCTCGTTAAGAGAACTTAATTTTTGAGAAAATTGTAGAAAGGCATTAATCACATCCCGATGACCAATTCTAGTGAAGGCGATGGTAGATTCACGCTCGTTTTCACCTAAAAAAGTCGTTTAAAGTTATGGAATTGAAATTAGGTATTTTCTGCATTTCTTCATTTATTTCCCTGTGATGTTCGATCCAAAATATGTAACTAAGATCCCATTACGTATAACACATGGTATCAAAACGATGACGTGATCAGGTGGTTAAAAATGAAGATATTTCGATTTTTTCTCCATAAGGTATTGGGAGAATAAAGTTCCATTTTTTGGTTTTTTCTTACTTATTGTTACATAAAAGTAGTATATGTGTGTTTAGCCTTGAGCCTGAAAGCATAAAAAAACCCCAATCTCCCCTAAAATTGCCTTTTTTGGACTAAATTGTGGTACGCTTGGCATTGCATGCACCAGACAACTAGTGAACGCGTGGGTGGACAGAAGTGCGTCACGTGTTGCTTTTGCCAAACAATAGAGAGTGTCTGTGCGCTCGTGCCACACACGCCATCCCGGTTTCATAAGTGTGGGTGAGTGGCTGCAGGGGGTGTGTGTCTAGCACGTGCTCCCCACGCCACCCACAGTTGACGTCAGCCCACTACAATAAATAAAAAACAAAACAAAAATTTTGGATTTCCTGTAAAGGTTCCCCAAGGTATTTTAGGTTAGTTTTCGGGTTTGAGGAAATTCATAAAGTGAGTTTTATTTTTATTTTTCTAGATTTATTACATTAGTAATAATTTAAAGTTTAACTATAGGAAAAGGAATTAAGGAGTTTTTTAAGTCTATTTTGAGTGAATTTTCATGCTTCGGACATCACATGAGGAAGATACTTCAAGTTTTCATGTCTCGAGTCTCATGTTCAATGTTTAGGATTGCATCATAGTCAATCGAAAAAGCAATTAAGACATTCTAAAGCCATTTTTGATTGAATTTTTATGCAACGAACTTGCCATAAGAGATATACATAAGGTTCTCATATCTCATGTGGTCAGTTCAGTATTTAGTGAAGCACGATAGTCACTCTAATGAGGTTTTTTCACTACAAAAGTTTCAAAGAAGGTTTTCAAATAATGTCTTCAACACGAGTGTGTGAAGATGAGACTGAGTATTCGGGTTTTGCATTTATTGATATTACATTTTCACGTATGGTATGCCTATAAAGAGTGTAAGGATAACATAAAGATGTATCCTTATATTTGTGGACTTTTTGGGTACTAATGAGATTGTAGTCACCACATTGAGTCAATATTTTAGATTGTTCTGCTTGTATGTTGGGGGATGTCTCTGGTCTCATGTTTGGTTATTCTGTTTAGAGGTGTTAGTCTTACATGGGATTTTGAGATGTGTATAAAGGCATTAGATAGAGGAAAGTTGTTGCTTAAATGATCTATTCGTCCACAAGTGGTAGTATCATAAGAGTTAATAGTTTGTACTCTGATCACTTTTTTGTGGAGGTCTAGTTACATATATTATGTATTTATCCCAAACGTATTTCATAATATGTGTGATCAAATTCTAGTATAAATATTATTTAATGGCTTTGAGTATCGTTGTTATCCTACATTTGTGCTGATTGTTACATTGTTGTTCTGTAGTCACCTTTTCTGTCAACCATATCAATGTCACCATTGAAATCCTGATCGACTTCAATACGAAGAAGTGAATAAATGATGTATTGAATATTATAGAGATGATTGAAATTGATATGGCCATACGTATGGATATTTCATCTCCACCTACATCCATAAGCTCATAAAGCAGCTTATGCAGCTTGGGATAGGTTTAACAAATTATGTTTGATGACCATTGAGAGATCCATACCTAATCATCTGCTTAGTAGACTTCTAGATACAGACATAGCAAAGGAGTTTCTTGGTAATGTCTTTTAAAGGAACACGGTCTCACCTAATACTAAGATAAGTGCTTTGATGAAAGAATTATTCTCCATGAGGTATATAAGAGAAGGGTCCCTCCAGAGTTTAGTAATCTAGTGACGACATTTTATTCACTAGATTAGGAACGGGACTTCAATGCTTTAATTGCCCATTGTTTTATTGAAGAGGAGAAATTCAAGCTTGTTACTCGTACAGCCCTCGAAGCAATTAAAGGGAAGGAAAAGGTGAAAACCACTAAGATCAAAAGTAGAAAGTCTAAATCTTCTCCATATGCTGATGCTATTTAATCCAGTGCTGGTAACTACGGACATAAAGAGTCAACAATATAAGGCTTGGAAGGAACGACTAAGGCCATCAGGTAGCTCCTTCGTTATCAATTCATAAATCCAATTATATTATAGCCACATCCAGCTTTTGGTGACTAGATCATGGAACATCTTATCAAGGTGCTTTCACAATGCAGGGGTTCATATTCAGGATAGAGCCAAATAAAGGGAAAGAGAAACTGATAGTTAACAACAATGAAGAAGCGAATATAATATCTATGCAGGATGTATGTACTAAACCTTGCTGCAAGGTTCATTTTGGTTTTTTACACGACACATTTTATATGTGAAATTTTGTATTGGAAAAAAAAGGTTAACGTTTTGTATTTAATGCTTTTGTTGTACAGTTTTTGTTTAATACGAAACATAATGGTACAACTTTCTTGTCATATGGTTTGTATAGGATGTGTCTTATCCCGAATTAGATATATGTTTCTTCGTATCTTATGAAACAAGTCAAGAAAGAGGGCCCTAATAAAGGATTAGTCATACTATTGTGGTGTAAAGGTTAAACCACATTTTTAGAGCTAGGGTTAAGAGATTGATTAAGGAAAGCATTCTCTTAATTATAGATTATGATGATCTGGAAACATGTGTTGACTATTGAAGGGGTAAGCTGACTGAAATAAGGATAAAAAGGTTAAATTGTGCTTCTGACTTGTTGAGTCTGATACATACAGATATTAGTAGACCTTATACAGTTGCATTGTGCAATTTCATGAATTTTCTAACACTTGTTAATGATTGTTCCCGTTACAATTTACGTGTTCTTGTTTAAGGAAAGTTTGAAGTTCTTGATGGGTCAAGATCTATATGACTAAAGGTTAAGAACCAATTGAGAAAATCTATCCAGGGTGTCAAATCTGACCGTGGAGGAGAGTATCATTACAAATATGGTGTTTCAAGACATGAAAAGATTTGTTTTCCAGATATATAGAATTGGTTAGAATAGTGACTCAATTCACTATACCGAGTAGTCCTGAGCAAAATGTTGTCTTACTGAAAGGCATAACCACACACTAAAGGACTTGAAGAAGTTACTACAGAATAGAACTAATCTACCTAATTATCTAGAAGCATGGAAATCCATCCTTACACATATTCGTGTATGGGGCTACCTTACTAAGGTAGTATAATCCTTATAAAGACAAATTTTATGCTCATTTTGCTCACTGTTGTTTAGTCGAATTTTTCGATTACTTGAAAAGCTACAAATTTTGTTGTAGAGAAGGAGGGATCAAAATAGTGGAATCACAAATAGCTAAGTTTCTAGAATACAATGCCTATGATGATGGTGGGCCGTTTAACCCTTCGGATGATAGCAAGAAGAATACTACAGGTATTATATACCCACTATTTATACAGTTAGATCAGGTGGATCTAGTCTTTATACCGTGCCTATATAAGAACAAGAACCCATACTTGTACACAGGAACCCATACTTGTACACATAGAGGTTCCTGGAGGTACAAGATCAAATGCAGTTGTAAAGATCCATTAGAGTAAAATGACCTGCTATCCCATCTGTTTACATACTCTATTTGGTGAACAAGACTTTGATGATAGATATGTTGCAAATCTAGTTACTTTTACAGGAGCTATTTTTGGACCTAATGTGAATTTATGGTGGGATGTAATGAATGATGAGATGCAATCCATGATCCATAAAGCATAATAAGGTATGAGAGCTGGTTGATTTGTCATAGAATTGCAAACCCGTCAGTTATAAATGAGTTTGAAAAATCTAAAGGATTTTGGGACAAAGTTTAGCAATTTATGGGCTCGCTTAGTTGCCTGATGATTCACTTAAGGAGAAAGGTTAACTTTAATGTTGCATTTTCTCACGTATCCTCAAATGATAAATTTTAAGTGATTATGATAGTTGTAGCTCATGATAATATAGAGTTACATCAGATGACTATCAAAACTGCTCTTCTGAATAATGACCTTTATAAAGAGATCTATATGGTATAACCTGAAAGATTTTAGGATTTAAATGGAACTAACATGGCTTGTACATTAAGCAGATTAATATATGGTTTACATCAAACATCCTGAAAATGATACCTTACATTTGATGAGGATGTGACCTCTTTCGACTTCGTGAAAAATAAAGTTAAAAAATGCTTGTATCAAAAGGTCAAGGGGGAGCAAAGTTATCTTCCTATTACTGTACATGGATGATACATTACTCATGTCAAATTACTTGACCATATTGCATGAGGTTAAATGACTTTTGGCTAAGCATTTTGACATAAAGGACTTTGGTGAAGCATCTTTTGTCCTAAGTATGTAGATTTATCGGGACAGATCTTAATACTTATTAGGCCTCTTGTAGAGTGCATACGTTAAGTGAGAGCTACAAAAGTTCAATACTGTTAACTATAAACCTGTTGTAGCACCAATCTCTTATAGTGAGAGATTATCTTTAGCATAGTGTCTAAAGAATAAAGTAAAGAAAGAGGTTATAAGGAATGTTTAGTATTCTAGTGCAAGTGGTAACCTAACATATGCCCAAGTGTGCATTAGATTGGACATTGCATTAGTTGTTAGAGTGTTTGGTCGATATCTAGCTAATTCAGGTATAGGCCACTGTAATGGAGTTCAACGAGTGTTGAGATACTTAAAAGGAATTAAGGATTATATGTTGACATATAAAAAAGTCAACTGCCTAAACATCGTTAAGGAATTCATATTCAAATTTAGGCTATGTGTTCAGAAGATAGAAAGTCCATATCAGTATAAAGCTTTAAGTTTGCAAATGGTACAATGTCGTGGAAGAGTGTCAAGGAGACACAGGTGACTTCCTCAACCATTTATGCAAAGTGCATGCTGTGGGGCTGCTTCACAAACGGTTTGGCTCAGGACTTTGATTTTTGAGTTGTCTGTGGTTGATTCAATGGCTAGGCTGATTTGGTTGTACTGTGATAATCTTGCTGCTATGTTGTTCAATAACAATAAATAATATCACAAGGTCTAAGCATTTGGAGGTCAAATACTAAGGAAGTTAATGCGAAAGGTGACATTAAGGTTTGGAACATTTCAGGACTGAGAAAATGTTAGCTGATCCTTTAACTAAAGGACTTCGCCCACTTATGGATGGAAGACAAGTATACGGTATGGGTGTATTGAAGTCCATAAACACTGTTAGTTAGGGGATTGTTATGTTTGCTCCATATACATTTGTAAATTTATGCATTTTGTTATGTTATGACAATCTGGTGGTTCATCAATAAAGATGATCATCATTTATCCTCAGTATTATGTGTTAGCATACAAAATTATAATACATATAAAAGTCTTAAGATCTGTGTTGATCTTAAGCATTTTAAAGGTTATTGGGCATATAGACATAATGACCTTAAGCCTATGTTATTTAGACACATACAGTTTAGTATAGATATCCATAAATTTTGATATGACATAAGAGATATAAGTTTTTAATCTCATAAAGGTTTTCTAATACAGTTTAGCATTTAGTTACATAACATAAAAGTTTTCTTTAATGTTGTTTAGCATTCGGTGAGAGAAAATAGAATTTCTCTAATGCAGTTTAACATATGTGGTTTAGTATAAAGTTCGGAGAAATCAAGACCTATAAACAAAGATGATATAATTTATATCATACAAGTATCATCTTAGTTTTCCACACTCCATTTTCTCATTCATGTTAATAAGGTATTAGATATACATTATTGTATTTGATCTGTATCATACATGACACATGTACATGATACCTTTTGATATTGAAAGTCTTGTAGGATGGAATGATGGACTTTCGTTATCTTTGGATTAAATGTTTTGTTTTTAAACCTAGTCGACTAATACAATAGCATGACTTAACCGAGTTTTTAAACTGTTTTAAACTTGGGTCAACACTACAATTAAGTATTGTTAAAGGGGGAGAATGTTGGATATTTTTTACATTTCTTATAAAGTTAGACAACAATTAATTGTAATTTTTGGTTTTTCAATAACTTATCAGTTAAGGTACATAATTTGATCCGAGTAAAGATAATAAATTGGCTCAATAAATGATCTAAGTTAATAGGTCAAAATTTAAGAGGAAAATAGATCCCGATCAATGTGGACCGAACCCATATTAGGTCTATGATGGAAAAGCCCAATATGGATGCTATGAATAGAGGTTAAGGTCTCCTGCAGTGACTCATGTCATTCTTAAGTATTAGGATTCTCTGACTCGTTAAGAGAACTTACATTTTGAGAAAAGCATAGAAAGGTGTTAATCGTGACCCGAAGAGCAGTTCTCGTGTAAAGACAGCGGCAAATTCGAGCTCGCTTTGACCTCAGAAAGCTCATTTGAAGTTATGAAACTGGAATTATGTATTTTTCACATTTCTTCATTATTTCTCTTTTACGTTTGACCTGGGATAAGTAATTAAGGTCCTGTTATGTATAACAGTTGATCCATTCATTGAATAAATATGGCATTTTTGTTGAATGTTAATGGATGATGAACTATTGCTCAATTGCTCAACTACTGGTTGATTCGCTGAAGAACAAGCATGGATTCGATGAGGCTTTCAATTATAAGGAAGAGCAGGACTTGGATGCAGCTTTGGAAAGGTAAGTTACATCAATAATTATTACAATTATCTACGACAGCCAATTCCTGCTCTTCAATGGCTTCTGACTTCTGCAGGTACTTTCCTCAAGGCGTAGACATATACTTTGAAAACGTTGGTGGTGGAAAGATGCTTGATGTAGTGCTACGTAACATGAGGTTAAATGGACGCATTTCAGTGTGTGGGATGATATCACAGTACCATCTTAAAGAGCCCGAGGGAGTGAAAAACCTGATGCATCTTATAAGCAAACGTATCCGCATGGAAGGGTTTCTGGTTCTGGACCATTATCACCTATATCCCAAGTTTCTCCAAATCATGCTGCCGAACATCAAACACGGCAAGATTATATACTTGGAAGACACTGCTCAACGACAAGAGATGGGTTCTTCAGCTCTGGTTGGTCTATTCTCTGACCGCAACGTAGGGAAGCAATTGGTTGCAGTTTCTTCTACTGAATGAGTGATTGGAGGCATACAATAACCTTAAATCCATTTCTTTTCTATTATCTGAGTCTGAATTCAACCAAGTTCAATCAAATCTTTAGTTTTAGGCTCCTTTATATATTATCTTGACTAATATGTTTGATGCCTTCCTTTAATCTTCAACTCTTGTACCACAACAATCTGCAAGCTCATTGGTATTACTCTATAGGGTCGTATTTTGGAATTCTGTTCGAAAATTCTGGGTTTGTGCCTTCTAATACAATTATTTATTTTGCAAAAAAAAAAATCTGCAATAAAGTTATGGAACTAATTAAGTAACAA
>JAOTAZ010000005.1:13057873-13071700 GCA_025629785.1 Erythroxylum oxycarpum
AAAAATGTAAATATTGCATGTTGCTATCGGAATTGATTTAGTTTGGAATTACAAGTTGATTAATAATCCACCAGTTTCCAAAATCGTAACTTCATCCTATTTGACTAAGAATAAGAACAGAATAAATAAATAAATAATATCAAATTATATTTAATGATTTATACAGTTGAACTAAAAATTCTCTTCTCTTTGGTTTTTGTTGCCTTATTATTATTTCATTTCGCAATTATAATATAAGGTGAAAAAAGAAACAACGCACCTCTACTAAACTAAAATTTGATAAGCCCCCGCCAACGTTATCTCCTACGTGTCACCTTTTCATTGGTCCAGTCGATATCCCCATCCCCAAAAGCCCCAGCCAGCCCACTGAATCACAAACACCACATTCCCGATTCACTCCTAACTCACATTATTTCCTTCACCACATCCAACGATCACAAATCCTTCATTTAATTTTCTGTTTATTTACTTAGAATACAGAGAGAAAGAGAGGGAGAGAAAGACGGCAGAGTGCGCTATGCTCCTAGTAGAAGAAGACCAAAGCCAAAACATCCGTTAATGGAGTTGACGTTAGTTTCAGGGAACCTAACGGCGGCGGCGACAACGAACGCTTTGACCTCGTGTGGTGATAGTAAACTGAGTTGTGGCTGGAAGAGGCTGAGGGTGAGTGATGGAGGAAGAGAGAGTAAGAGAGGAGTTCAAATACTGCGGTACGTGGTCAAAGCGTCAACCGAGAGACGGAGTGGTGAAGTGATGAAGGAGCGGGAGCGGACACATGGCGGTTTTTCTGGAACCAGTGCCATGGAAGCGGCAACATATGATCGGAGCTTTGGCAGCGACGTCACAGAATTTCCTGTTTGGGAGAAAATCGACGCCGTCGTTAGACTTAGTTTCGGAATCGGTAAGGTTGAGCGCTGATAGGCAAGCAAGTAATTATTTTTGTAAGTAAACTTAAAGGTGGAAGTCAGAACGAAAGTTGCTTGATGGTTTTTCTTGCAGGTATTTATGGAGCAATGGGTTTGGCTGGAAGTTTTATATCTTCAATAACTGGAATTGATAGCATGGGAGGGTTCAATCCATGTTTAGATGCCATTTTGCAAGGGCTTGGATATGCTGCTCCACCTATTATGGCCCTTCTTTTCATACTTGATGTATGTTCAACACTTGTGTTTCCTTTTCAATTTCGTAAATCTTTGTTCTTTGGAAGGAAACAGATGTTCATATGCTTTACCTTTCGTTTCTTGTATTAGACTTGGTTACTTTGATCTCGTTGCAGGATGAAGTTGTGAAATTATCGCCCCATGCTCGTGCCATCAGGGATGTTGAGGATGAAGAGCTTCGGAGCTTCTTTTATGGAATGTCTCCTTGGCAGGTAATCTTTTCTGCACTGAAATAATCCGGTAATCTTTTCTGCACGAAATAATCCTAAGATGTCTGCAAGGATAATCGAGTAAATTGCGTCACTTTCAATATATCTTTGCAGTTTATACTCATTGTTGCTGCAAGCTCAGTAGGGGAGGAGCTTTTCTACCGGGCTGCTGTTCAGGTATGTGCTGTGTTCTAGGATAAGAGTTGTGTGATCTACATCATGGAACTCTTTAACTGTTTCTTTAACCAGAAAGAATTCAATTTAGATGTTGGACACTTATCTATAAGTTTTCACAACTCCACCATTTGTGATGGAACCATCAAACATTTAACTCCGTGTTAGTATTGCTGTGTGGTCTAGTTCTGACATTGCAATGACATAAGCTGTTGTTGTTTTGTTGCGAGTGATGAACTTGGATGGCATTAACTGTATGTCTATTTACAGAGCATGCAAACCATCATTTTGTTTCAGTCTTTTATCAAGTGTTTTAGACTGTATGTTTTATGGACTCTAGGGAAGTTCAATAAACCCTTTACTTGAGTTGTTTATCACCTCATTTATATGAAGACTCTCTATTTAGCATGCAAGTGGAATGTTTTGGGTTAATATTATTATGAACTAGAAACCTGCTTCGTTAAATATGCCACTTACCCTCTTGCTTAAGAGCAATTCATGCGAGCATTTTCCATCCACTCATTGCATAAGCACAGTAGAAGGAGTGGCTCTATCATCTTATTACGATTGAAGTGCTTAATTCTATATCTTTACCAATTGCACTGTTGGAAAAAAAAGATCGTATGCTATCAATCCTTTCCCTCTTCATAGGGAGCTCTGGCTGACGTATTCCTCAGGGGAACCAATTTGCTATCAGATGCTAAAGGAATGGCTGCTCTGGTATGCGGTTTATATAAATGGTCTTCTTTTTTATCATTCGTGTTTCTCTGTACCTCTCAATTAAACCTTGTTAGTATTTACACAAAGTGCAGACTGGTCTGCTGCCTCCATTTGTCCCTTTCGCTCAGGGATTTGCAGCTGTAATTACAGCTGCTCTTACCGGTTCTCTTTATTATATGGCTTCCTCTCCAGAAGGTTTAATCAAATTTGTTCAAGAGTTTTTGCCTTTTGTTTTCATTTTCTTTTCTTTTGTTATATATGATTTGATTCCTAAGTTGTTTATTGTCTTCCAGATCCTACATATGTAGTCGCCCCTGTTTTACAATCTCGCTCCGGCCGTGAAGATCTGAAAAAGCTCTTTGCAGGTTTTCTCTCTTCTCCTAACATTCATTTTCAGTTAGCCAGAAACGTTTCTTCTTGCTTTGATGAAGTATCAGAATTAATTAATAAAAAGCAAGAAGATGTAACTTGAATAGAGTGTATTCATGATGAAGATGACCCATCTCTCTGCAGAGAGCTATCTAACTGCAAATGGTAATAAACTAATATACGTGGCGACTGAATGGAAGAGTTCTAGAACTCTTTACGTAACAAACTTCATAATAGACTATCGCTCTAACTAATTACAGAATAAAGGGAATTAACAATTGTTTTCAAAATCCCCCCTCAAGCGAGGCTGTGGCGGAAGCACAACGAGCTTGGTTTTAAGGTAATTGAAGCGACTGGAGGGCAACACCTTGGTTATGATATCTGCTACCTGGTCTAAAACTTGCTTGGCAATGAGATCACGAACAAAATGCACATCAATCTCTATATGCTTAGATCTGGAATGCATGATAGGATTAGCAGCAAGAAAAGTTGCACTGATGTTGACCACCCAAAGTATGGGCTTTTGAGACTGTTTAAGCCCCATTTCTTGCAACAAGTAAAGAAACCATGCAATTTCAGCGGCAGCAGCAGCTAAGGAGCGATATTTAGACTCTGTACTTGAACGAGCCACTGCCTATTGTTTTTTAGAGAACCAGGAAACTAAATTCTCACCAAGATAAATGCAATAACTACCAATGCAGTTACGGTCAATGAAATTTGTAGCCCAATCTGCATCAGAGAATGCAGTAAGTTCAAAGTGTTGAGAAGGTTTATAAATCAAGCCTTAGTTTGTTGTTCATCGAAAGTATCACAATACCCTTTTAAAAGCACACCAATCTGCCTCTGAAGGACTCTACATGTGTTGGCTGAGTTTTTTAACAATAAACGAAATTTTTGGCCGTGTGATAGTAATGTGTAGTAAGCCTCCAATTATACTGCGATAGAAACTTGGATTTCGGAAAGGTTCCAACTCTTTGGTAGTCATAGTCTGACTCGAAGAGAAAGGAGTTGGAAGAGGATTGGCAGCGCTCATGTTTGCTTTCTTCAACAAGGGTTTGATATATTTGGTCTGGGAAAGATGAAGACCGTGGGAGCTCCTGGTAGCATAAATGCCCAAGAAAAAGTGAAGAGATCCGAGCTGCTTCAAGGCAAATTCTTTGTTCAACTTGTTGATCAACTGTTGAATAGCATCTTTAGTATTTCCAGTGATGAGCATGTCATCTACATAGATAAGAAACAATATGTAAACAACATTAGTGTTGTAAATGAATAAAGAGATATCTGTTTTGGCATTAGAGAATCCCAGCTGCAAAAGAGTAGTTATAAGTCACTCAAACCAAGCTCTAGGCGCCCGACGAAGACCATGTAATGCCTTTTTTGAGAAGACAAACATGATGAGGTTTGTCTTTACTAGCAAATCCTTCCGGCTATAGGATTCAGTTATTGCCAAGCTTAAGACAGTGCAAACTGTTGCAGGCTTGATTACAGGACTAAACGTTTCGGTGAAGTCTATGCTAGGAGTCTGAGTAAAACCTTTGGCTACCAAGCGTCCTTTATGCCGTTCAATGGATCCATCTGCTCTATATTTGACTTTGGAAATTGTAGCAACAATCTTCATCTCTGGCCGATATGGAACTAGCTCCTAGGTAGAATTTGATGTGAGAGTTGTATATTCATTTTCAAGAGCCCGTCGCCATTGAGAAATTTTCAGTGCCTGACTCGCACTATTTGGCTCAAGCTCCCCATGTTTGGGTTGATTAATGAGGTAGGTTTTTGGTTTGTATATACCTATTTTACTACGAGTGATCATGGGATGTGTGTTAATAGCTATGTTGGGTGGTTCGATGGTTGTAGGTATATTCGAAGAATGTGAGATGTCTAGAATTATAGGATCATGTGGAGATACTAGTTTTGAGGTAGAATAATCAGAATGGGAAGTAGGATTTTGATTAGGTGGACAACGTAAAGAAACAGGGGTGGAGTTAATACCTCTCTGAGATGCCACCTTAGATGAATCATACTGTCTAAACACATGCAGGTTGCTGGAATGAAATTTTTGAAGTAATAGGTGTATTTTCAGCTAAGGCTTTGTTGAAAGAAGGATCATTAGCAAAGGGAAAATCGAAATCATTGAAGATGACATCTCGAGATATGTAAATTTTTCCTGATGAATCCAAGCACTTGAATCCTCTATGGTTTGGACTATAACCTAAGAAAATGCATTTTTGAGTATGAAAATTAAATTTATGTTGATTGTATGGTCTAAGATGAGGAAAACATGCACAACCAAAGGTTTTTAGTATGTTGTAATCCGGGTGATGACCAAAAAACTTATAAAAAGGTGTTTGATGGTGTAGTACAAGTGTGGGAAGTCTAATGAGATAGACAGATAGACAGAAGTTTCAAAAGCTTCCTACCAATACGACAATACAAAGAAGCTTTTGCTAAAAGAGTTGGGCGTTTCTCTACAATGTCTCTATGTTTCCTCTCTACCCTCCTATTTTGTTGGTGAGTGTGAGGACATGGATGTTGGAATAAGATACCAAGAGAAGTGAAAGGGTTTAAGAACTCTAAACTCACCTCCCCAATTGGTTTGAGCACTTTTAATGTGTTTATCAAACTATTTTTCTGCCATTGCTTTGAAGTTTTTGAAAAACTCAAATGCTTGGAATTTATTTTTCAACGGATAAATCCAGCTATACCTCGAAAAATCATCTAGAATTTGTAGAAAGGTTCTGCATATCAACAGTGGCTGTCACATTGTACTATTCTAGACGAGCTTCTTGGTTCATTAGTATTGCATAAACTTCATTCATACTAAATTTATCAGCCTTCATTGTGACACTAGCGACAACGGAATTATATTCAATACCAAATCCAGCCATTACATACATTATAATATCTTCTCAGACACCACACATCCGATTGAATTTAGATTATCAACAATGCCTTGGATTTTATTAACATATTCAGTGATGGTCATGGATCCCTTTTTAGTGGTTTGTAACTGAATTTTCAATTGAAGGGCTCTTGCTCGAGATTGTGATGCATATGTTACCTCAATGGATTTCCATGGCTCACACGATGTATCGCAGTTAACAAGTTGATTGAGAACAGGCTCAGATATTGAGGATCGCAACCAGCCTAAAATGATATGGTCTTGCTTATTCCAGGCAATATATTCGGTGGACAACATTTTTCCTAGTAATGATCCATCTAGCGAGGTTGAACTCAGCACTAACTTTGACGGTGGTGATACCTTCTCGTCGATGAATAAATCAAGACCAAATTCTCTTAGTATCGGTAGAACTTGAGACCTCCATATCAAGAAATTATTACGATCTGATTTGATGGCTAAGGAAAAATTTAATTTCGAGGTGATAGTAGTTGAATCAAACGAATTTGAGTAATCCTGCGCTGATACCATGATGAAGCATCATAATTAATTAATAAAAAGCAAGAAGGTGAAACTTGAATAAAGTGTATTCATGATGAAGATGACCTATCTCTCTGCAGAGAGCTGGACTCTGTTTATATAACTGCAGATGGTAACAAACTAATATACGTGGCCACTGAATGGAAGGGTTATAGAACTCTGTACGTAACAAACTTTATAACAGACTATCGCTCTGACTAATTGCAGAATAAAGGTAAATTAACAATTGTTTAACGTGCTTTATGGCGATTGTAATAGTTCTTCTAACTAATTACAGAATAAAGGGAAATTATCAATTGTTTAACATGTTTTATGAAGATTGTAATACTTCTTCAATAACCAAGGAACTATTGTTTTTTTGTTGAATTTCTTTTTTTCCTTTTCCCTCCATCTATTTTATTACTATTGTTTCAGAGAGTGTTCAAGGATACTGGACATCCACTTTATATTTATTGTGTGTGTGGTCGTGGATAAATAATTACGGGATGTCATAATCAAATGTTGTTTTACTAGGACAGAAGATCATCAAGACTACTGAAATCAAAGTTAAAGAATCTGAAATCTGCATGATATTGCACTTTGCCCTATTCTCACATTTTGCGTTTATCAATATACTTGCCTGAAATTTCGAATTATATAACTAGTCTCTTCTATTACCTCCAAAACGTGCAGCCTGGTACGAGAGAAGGCAAATGAAGAAGATCTACTCTCCCCTTCTAGAAGGGCTATTGGCACTTTATCTTGGCTTCGAATGGATTCAGGTTAAGTCTTGGGATTACTTTGTCCAAGTTTCACTATAATTCGTGAAGGCTCAAACTAACAGTTTTTTTCTTGTTCATTCCTGACGCCATACCAACAGACAAATAATCTTCTTGCACCCATAATTACTCACGGCATATACTCGGCGGTTGTTTTGGGACATGGCCTGTGGAAGATACATGATCACCAGAGACGATTGCGGCAGAGGATAAAGCAGCTTAAGTTAGAAAAATTAAACTCAAACAGGTCATGAAAAAGATTTTAGGAAAAGTAGACCGAGGAAACTTGTACATAACCCGTTAATCTTGTAACATATAAATATGAGATTGGACCTTGATGTATAACGTAGAAGTAAATGCATAATAAAGATTATGAATGAACAATTCTACAGCAATCATACAATTCATCATTACAAATGCAAATATGTACTATTACGTATAGCATAGGACGGAACAAACTTGAGCTCAACTCAAGTAAATACGCAATGCACGACACTGAAAATTGGAGAACAATTGCATCATAATAATTCATGCCTTTATTGCCTATAAGCAGGAATCTGGTTTGTCACTACGCTCCAGGGTACATCAGTTCTTTAATGCCTATAAGCAGGAATCTGGTTTGTCACCACGCTCCAGGGTACTTCAGTTCTCTAGTTGAGAGATAATGCGAACAAAAACCCCGTATCCTTCGCACATGTCCGAAAGCAAGCAGTACTCATTTTTGGCATGGTATGTAGCCATTAAACCTGGATGATATGTTAAAAACAAATAAATAAAGCAACTTAAGCTTAACAATGAAATGGCAGGATTGAATTTGAACATCAGCAGATCAAAGATTTCCTATACAATACAACAATTTCATTAGAAAATGGATTAACTTCCATAAGCAACCAGTAAGCAACGTCCCCCATGCGTATACCATGTCAGTTTCTTTTCTACATACAGAAAGGTTTTTGAGTGTTTTACATTAGAAACCAAGTTGGACATTCTTACGCTAGTTTTGATTTTAGAAAAGTAAAATCAACATGGCATAATTATCTTCTTTCGGATTCTACTACCTTCGATGTCAGATATATTTCCACAAGAAAGCTCCATAAGTCTGGCAAAGAATTTTGACACTGGTATTTATCTCCAAGACGGAGATATATATGGAGATATATATGCAAAATTGTTGGCAAGATAAGATCTCTCCAATATTTTCAGTGAGATGGGGGAGAACTGTCTTCAAATAATAAATTGGTGTTTTCATACTCTTGTAAATGTGTGTGGGGACAGAAGTCTTGACTGTAATTTCAATCATCTCTTTTGTAACTTGCAAATTAACATTCTATTCTAATCATATGAAGGCAAGAAGAATTAAATACTTGAAGACTAAAGGGGAAAAAAAAGTATGGACCGGGAATCAGCAACAACTCTACTAGATGAGGCGCTACAAAAGGCATTTAGCAAACGTTCAAAATCACTGTAGACAAGACATCATTTAGCCTAGCATTCCAAAGAACTTAAATGAAGAGCAAGACGTCAGAATAAGTATACCGTAGCCTGCAGTTTGAACATCAAAACCTTCTTCCTGCAAAATGTAAGGGAGACAATAATGAAGAAATGATTATTGAATTGTGAACATGCAGTAACGTAAGAAGAGATATATCTGACTTGCAGCTCTCGTATAAGTGGCAAACTCCCGGTGATGGAATAAGGCTTCACATGTCCAACTACCTCTTCAGTTGCTTTACACAATATATGGAAGCCAGGAGAATCAAGATTACAAGCAACCCCAGACGTTGCCTCATTGAATGTCAAAGTAAGGCTGCAAGATAAATAACCATCAATAGTTAACAAAAAGACAAATATTTAAACATATTGTAGATCACATACCTTCAAAAAAAGTAATTCATTTCCTAGACATGTAAGCTCTAGTAATTTGGACTCATCCAAATTAAATCTACTTATAATGACTGCAGAACAAAGGAGATACCTTCCCCTCAGATTTTCTTCCGGTAGCACATATTTTGAAACTGGACCTCGCGTATCTAGCTTGTCTAGATTGTCATTTATGTCATCCACATATTCTTGTAGCTTGGCCTTCACATCTTTTACACTGGAAGAAACATTCCAACAGAGGAAATATCAGAAATTGTTACCTAGATCTATTGTTGAAGTCTTTAAGGAAATAAATATTTAAAGTTGCCTGTAAAAAGATTAAAAAGAGGGGCTGAGACTTTGGATTTCAGAAAAATAAAAAAGGAACATGACTTACTTGTAAAAGGGAGTTAACCTGCACGGACCAACGATAAAAATGGTTAGTAATATTGATATCAAAAGTCTTTATCACATCTTCCTGACAAGATTATGAACCTGACATCTCCTGAAATTGAACAGTCGCCTGGGATTTGATTGATCCCTCCTCCAGGATCTGAAAGAAACATGAAATTCAAAAGACATTCTTTAGTTAAATCAATAAACAAATAAAACTAATATGGGGCTTACAACTCCACTGGGTTGGTTTCATTGTTGATGGTGTTGCAAATCCATAGATCTGCTCCTTTGGATGAGGTGGGAAGTCCTTGTAAAATCGCATTTGCAACTCTTTAAGGGCTTCCATGGCTAGCTCCAACGCATTTATAGCCTGCATACAATCCATAACTGGTAATAAACAAAGACCAAGTTGAAATTGGTTATGTAATTCAATGGTAATACTCTTAGGCAAGTCTTGAAATTGCAACCATTGGAAAAGGGAAACGAATTGAAAGACACAGAAAGTGTGTATAGGTCCACACTCTCTACAAATTGCAAGCTTGATGCTGTAGTGCACTCATACTCTGTTTCACATCTAACCTATTGAGGACCATACATTCCAGGTATTTTGCTAAATACTAAACCATGCCCACTTTCACATAGATGGGACAAGTATGTGTCGCTAGTCCAAGAACAAGTTTTTAACATTAACCGGTTCATTCATCAAGCATTTGAACAACCGAAAAAAAAAAAGGCTAGAGGTATTGTTGTAAGAAGTTGCAAAATACACAGTAACTTATAAAGAAGTTGTTCATAAAATATCTATAACACTAATGTATATCATGCTAGGATAATAGTGGTAACATGTTATTGGATTTTCTACAACTATCTCTAAGGTTTAGAAACCAATCGGAAGGTTGAAGATTTTACAACTTGCAGAATTAAGCAGCAATGAGAATAAATCGACATTGACTAGAAAGTTAAAAATGATAGATGACCAATCCTACAACATACAGTTTTCATAACTACCTTGTGGGCTAAACCACTGTGAAAAAGTTTGCCAGTTACGTGAAGTTTCCAAGGTATCATCCCACCAGTACCAATGCAAGGTTGCTTATCTGCCGTGTCAATCCAGAATCTGGAAACACGGCACTGGAGTGATTATGTTATATCGAAAAAGAGAAGAATGGGAAATATATTCATTAAGCCCCCAGGAAATGATGATGCTTTACATATGTAAAATAGTTTTTGTTCAATCAATAAATTGCTTACAGAGGACCTCCTTTTAGTTTATCAAGCAGCCCGTCTTTCACCAGTGCATCAACACCAACCCCTGTTATTGTAGAATTCTCTTCACTAGCAATAAAGACTGCAACCACTGATGACTTCAATTGAGGCCTAGTCTCTCCCAATCTTTTCATCAGTAGAGTCACAAGGGCAACATGTCCCAAACAATCTGTAGTTCCACGGCCACGGAGTTTATCCCCATCAATGCTCAATGAGAAAGGATCAAACTCCTGCAAACCCAGCCAGAATGTAACATGGATAATAAATTCATTGTATGCCTTCCCGGAAACAATTTGCAATTGAAAAATAAGAGCAAGGAATCTGAAATTCAGGGATACTCTCAACAAGGAATGCCATCACTTAATAAATAAAATTTCATAAGCTCAATACCTCTATTGCAAAAGGCAAAACCCTGATCAAATTGTTTAATTCTCTTGAAATGGCTAAACTTCAAATTAAAAAAACATGCAGACTTTTATGGCTACGCAAAATCAAAGCACCAAAAAATCACATCTTTCAGGAAAACAATCAGCAAAGACTTCCAAATATACCGCAACAAAGGAGGAAAAAAAGAAGCCAAGAGCTAAATCCAGCTCAAATTCAAACCAGGAGATTGCATCATAAACTCAAAGAAAAAGAAAAGAAAAAAAGTCATTAATTAGGAACTGATAACTCACGCAACCCTTAAGTGCAAAGTTACAACAACTCATACGACGAATCCAAACCAAACCCAGTTCACTTGAATCAAAATATAAAAGAAAAAGCAAAATGAAAAGGACGATAGAATTCAACCCAGTCGTTAGGATCAGCAGTGACAACATCCATGTGCATGCCGACAAACGACAAGACCTTTCCTGGTTCAGTGCCCGGGTACTGAACGATGAGATTGCCTCTCCCAGGGAAATAGGAGACATGGTTCACAATCAACGGGCCTCCTCCAGAGGTTGTGCTAAGAGGGAGTAGAACATCCAACATATGTTTCACCACTCTGTCCTCTTCTGGTATAAGCTCTGGAGGGTTGTTTTGCACATATTTGGATTCTCCTATGAGCTTCCTTAGCAGTGAAACAAAGGATTCTTTGTTCAAATCTCCAAGGGTTTCTTCAATACAAGCCATCGTGCGAGTTACACGGTCGAAAACACAGGGATGTAGTTCCTTGGACCTCACTTATTATTTGTTAGATTCGCTATGACATCACTGCTAAGTTTGGCCCAACCCAACTTCACTCTCCCGTAATGTGTGCATGTTATAATGAACATGTTATAATGAACATCACTCTCCCGTAATGTGTGCATGTTATAATGAACATGTTATAGCTTCCACTTATCCATATTCACATGTTTCCGGAGATTGTTTCATTTCCAGTTACCTAACAATCAGGCCCAGCCCACCTCATATTCAACCAAATTAACCAATCACATCTTGATGTTTGGTTCTTCTTCTTACATTGAAGAAATGGAATAAAATCTTTCTCGAATTAAGCAGAAAATTTGAAAAACTTCATTACGTGTTTTACAATATAGATTAACTAACCTATTTCTTCCTAGTTCCTTTGTAGGCCTTAGATTTTATTATAATATACTTTCATGGTAACAAAATATATTTATATTAATCAAAATGAGTGTTATGTAGTATGTATAGAAACTACTAAACTCGACACATAAATCCTTTAAAAAATCAAGTTTACAAAGTATAAATTTGAAAGATTCTTTTAAATATGTCAACATTGAAAACAAAAAGGAAAATCACGTAAAGATATGTAAGTTAACTTACATGGTTCATAATTTCCATTTAACTTTCTTAAAGTAGATTTATTAATAATATATGAAATTCCAAATAATTTTCATATCTTGATTTCATCTTAGTAACCAACGATTTTAAAAACTTTCCTCAATTATTTAAAATCATTTAAAAAATTAGGAAAGTTTGTTACGGAGATTATATCTTATGCAAATGGATGTACTCAAAGGGAATGATTAAAAAGTTTAATCGATTCAATTGTAAAAATTTTGAATTGACTAACGTTTTAGTTCGATTTTCAACTTTTTAATTTAATTTATTTTCATAACTCTTGTTGATAAAAATCGATTAGTTTTTTAATTAATCGGTCGAATTTTGTAAATTAATAAGTTCTTATTAAACTAAAATAAATCAATTAGTTTTCATTTAGTAATTTTTTTAATTAAACTTTAAATTTTTCGATAGATTAGGACAATCTCTCTCAATCATATTTTAATTTTTTAATTTTATTCAATCTTTAACTAGTTTTATAATGGTAGTGCAGCCTCTTATTCTACTATTGATTCAACCTCCTCCGAATCGGACATTAACTTGTCAACGGCTTAAGATGAAAATGAATGTTATATGTCAGTTGCTTCTGTCTACGACATTTTAGTAGCCTATTCTTTCCGAATATCTTCACCTTAGTATTCGACGCTATCTGATATCGATTGAATTTTTTAAACCTTAAACCTCTTGTATTATTAGTTTAACTTCCGGTTTGATTTTTAAAACATTGCTTGTAATTGTAAAAAAACTCAGCACGTTTTGAATAATAGTTTAAAATATATAAAAATAGATATTTGGTAAATAAAGTAGTGAACTTGTAAATTTGCTATATTTAACATATAATGTTTCGTTACTTATCTTTTTCTCTCATGTTCAAGCCACTATAGTTTATGCATAAAGTCAACACTAAAGTTTTGCGTAAGTTTACAAGCAAATTGAATGTGGAAAAGAAAGTTCTAATCTGAACCTGTCAAAGGAAAGTCAGGTCGAAAGGTATAAATGTGTCGTTAGACAGGAAACTTGGTTTGTGGTTTCCAAAACAATTACATTAACCATTCAAATTTGATAGGCTGTTTTTTTTTTTTATTATAAGGAAATTACAGGAAAAGTTACTGAATTAAATAAGGGAAACAGATCCCTACGATATTCTCTCGTAGAATTTTAATACGGCCTAAAGGAAGGCGTTAAAAGGTGATTGTTCCAAGTTCAAAGGATTGAGTGTAATTGGCTAGCTAATCCGCAGAACGATTAGCTTCCCTGTATATGTGTCTCTGCCTTACTATCCAATCTCTAGCAAACAGCTCCCGAATCACCCTAATCAATGAGTTGAAGACACCCCAAAGTTTCACGTAGACCGAAATGGTAAATCTCACATTTTGTACAAATCTTTCGAGCCAGGTCTTGGTGTAGTCCCTAAGAACACCTCCCGTAGAAGCAGTAGGTTGTTTTCTTTAACCACTATAAGGGCAACTCTTATTTAATGCTAAAACGTTAATTGTTGTTACTTTTTATTCTGAACATCTAAAATAATTATATATCTTCTTAAATTTAGATGAGGAGATCATATTTATCTTTAGTCCATATTTTAAAAATCATATTAAAAGTTAAATACAAAAAATTTAAGAATAATTGTCGTGAAACTGACTAAAGATTAAATAAATTAAATAATTTAAAATATGACTAAAAGAAAT
>JAOTAZ010000005.1:13079131-13091474 GCA_025629785.1 Erythroxylum oxycarpum
GTAACGTTTTGAGAGATAGTGAAATCTCAGAAAGATATCTGAGGACTGGACATAGCCCACGGTTTGGGGTGAACCAGGATAAATTTGTTGTGTCAACATCTCACAACTCTCAACTCTAAACTCTCTTAACTTTGAATTTTCGATCTTACTGTTTTCATATGAGAATTTCGAAAATATTTTACAACATTGATTTTCAGTAGTTTTGTGAAAAGAAAAACTTTCTTTTAACAAAATTGTTTACAAGGGGATTAACGAAAAGGAATACACAATTCAACCCCCCGTCTTGTGCATTTGTATACCGTTTATTAAGTGTTGTATTAACGTGTGATTCACTTTAGTGATCAGGTTTTCAATACTAAAATATGATGTATATTATGATCGGGTACTCAATACTGAATGATGTGGTACATGGGATTTGATTCTAAATAATGTGATATACTTGTGAATTTGGTTATATACTCATGATGTTGTGTTCTGACTTAAGTGAGAACATTGATGATGGTTCACTCACCAAGTTTGCAAAATGATCAAAATCGCAATGTTGATTTTCAGGTACTGAGGAAACCTAACTTTTAAAGCAATCTATTTGAAGTCCAGTATTATCAATTTTGAGGATAAAATGGGTCAAAAGTTTGGTCAGCTGATATTGAAGAGTCTAGCTAGGATATTTTAGTTTAGCATCCCATTTCTTGTAGCACACTTTATATGAGTTGTAAACTCTCACATATTTTGAATGTATATATATATAAGTTATGAATTTGTAATGACAATGTCTGCTTATATTTGTGAATGAAATGGAAAAGTTTAATCTTTTGAAAAACTTGTGATACGTGTGATGCCATAAATAAGTTAATGTGCTTGCTCTAACATGCCATTCCCATAGGGTATGTGCATGGATATAGTCTAGTATATCGGGTATATGCTTTATGGTAGTGGTGTGTTACATGGAATGAGATGTAGAGTCTTTTTTTAGAGAAGTACTCCCCTGCTTCTCTAGCTACGAATATTCAGAAGGAAATCTGTGCAATTCAACAACATCATGAGGAGACAACATATGAGTAATGGGAGCGTTTCAAGAGGTTGTGTGCTAGTTATCCGTAGTATAAAATCAATGAGCAACTCTTAATCCAATACTTCTATGAGGGGCTTCTGCCACAAAAAAAAAGTATGATAGATGCAACAAGTGTGGGTGCATTGGTAGATAAGACACCCATTAAAGTTAGAAATCTAATTTCCAACATGGCTGCTAACTCTTAATAATTCAACATTCGAGAGGAACCCAGACCATTAAAAATTAGTGAAGTTAGCACTGTCACATTGGAGCAAAAGATAGTTGGGTTGACATCATTAGTGAGACAAATGACTACAAATGGTGTTTAACAAGTCAAGGTATATGAAATTTGCACAATAGTAGGACATCCCACTGATATGTGTCCAACCTTGCAGGAGACTTCAACACAAGTGAATTCTTTTGGAAGTTTTCTAGATCAACCAAAGAGGCAGTATGTTCCCAACTACCGCTATGCATAAAATTCAGGATGGAAGAATCCTCCATTCAACAATTATTAACAGCAAGGACAATAACAAAGCTCCTACTAACAACCTTATCAAAGACAATCTAGTCTAAGTGATATCAGTTCTCGTCCTGGGACTCATTACTCTATATGTCAATGAAGACATTCTTTATGACATATGTACTCCAACCAAAAATTTCCAAGTAATGTCTCCGACAAGAGGACGTGGGTATTATCTTCTGCTATCACAGAAGTGGTGAATCCTCTATTGGCTACTCAACTACCTTCGAATATCTCAAGCTGTACCTAATCACTACCATATGAGCGACCTCTACAAGGCAACAAGGAATGTAGTCAAATCACATAATCAGTATCTAAGGTATCCTTGTGTACCTCAAGTCTAAGGACACTTGCACCATTGCTATGATAAGATTGTCCCTGACATTAGAATAGAGCATCCATGTGATGATCTCATGGTAGGTCATCCAATATACTTACTACCTCTAGTAAGCATCCACATCTTAACTATAAACATCTCATGTTTACAGTTTCTGTGATCCACTGCTTGATCAAATCAAGGAGTTTGATATGTGCTAGTCTATCTGGATTAACGATGTACAATCTCATTAATCCTATGACTAGGGATAATTTAGATACTGACATAATTGCACATGAAAGGAATCTCAATAGTATGATCACATTATAATTTCCTTCATACTATGTCATATATCATGGACTTCATTAATTTGCTTATAGATCAATGTCAATTCATAAATAATGAACACCAAATTAATGAAATATGCCTTTCTTTATTATTGAAAGTAAAGTTTGTACACAACTTTGTACAAAACGAGCTAAAGACGATTGCCTTTAGGGCACTACTTTAGCATATAATACAAAGTACAAGCCTAATGGTGAGATTGGTCAATTTAAAGCTAGAATGGTTGTAAAAGGATATAAGCAAAAACCAAGTATTGATTACTTTGAAGTAGTCGCTCCTGTTACGAGAAATAACTGGAAATTTATCGAATGGATGTAAAATATTCCTTTTCAAACTGAACTTTGGAAGAGGAAGATTTATCAAATGGATGTAAAATCTGCCTTTTCAAATGAAACTTTGGAAGAGGAAGTATAAGTCGAGTAATATGCAAGGTATAAAATTAGAGGAAAATAAGATAAAGTTTACAGGTTAAAGAAAGCACTATATGGATTAAAGTAGGCACCAAGAGCATGATATAAAATAATTGATTCATACGCCATAAAGCATGATTTTGAAAGATGTATTTTTTAACATACTTTATATGTTAAATTTGTTGAGCTCGGTGATATTTTAATTGTGTGTCTTTATGTTAATGATCTAATTTTTACTGGAAACAACTCAAAGATGATTGATGAATTTAAGAAGGCAATGGTAAAATCATTTGACATGACAGGTGTAGGTCCAATGTCTTATTTTCATGGAATAGAAGTAATTCAAAAGGATGATGGATTTTTTTATTTCCTAAAGGAAGTATGTGAATGATATTTTAAAGAAATTTAAGATGGAGAATTCAAAATTAGCTCCCACCCCAATTGAAGAGAAATTGAAACAACTAAAAGAAGATAAAGGGAGATCTATAAATTCAACTTATTACTAGAGTTTAATTGGAAGTATAAGGTATTTAATTACAACCAAACTAGATATAGTTTTTGACGTTGGATTACTTAGCAGATTCATGGAGGAACTTTGTATCTTTCATTTACAAGGAGCAAAGAGGATTTTTTCTATATATCAAAGGTACTTTGAATGAAGGAATTTTTTTTATACAAATGTCAATTATGTGAATCTTGTAGGTTACACAAACAGTGATTGGGGTGGACAAGAAAAAGCACATCAGGGTATGTTTTTCATCTTGGCACTAACATAATATCATGGTCTTTAAAGAAACGACCTATGGTTGCGTTATATACAGTTGAAGCAAAATATATTACAGTAACTAGTTGTACTACACAGTTAGTATTGCTAAGAAGAATGCTTAAAGTACGACATTAAAAACAAGATGCTCCAACATAATTATTATATGATAATAAGTATGCAGTAACACTGTGCAAAAATCCAGTTTTTCATGGGTGATCCAAGCATATAGACAATCGGTTTCACAAAGTTTAGGGTTTAAGGTTCACAAGCTTGTAACTAAAAAGGAAGTAGTGGTTAATTATTGTCATACTAGATAACAAGCTGCAGATATTTTTACTAAACTACTAAAGTCTGAATTGTTTCACAAACTAAAGAAATTGTTGGGAATGATAAATTTCTACTAGCTTTATGTAAGGGAGACAGTGTTAATAAATAATTCAAGCTAGCGTTGTATGGAAGAAGATAGATCTATGTACTTCATTAAATGATAGCCAAAAGCAAATTGAAGAGACATCAAGCATCCTTATTTAATGGAGCCAAAATCATCATCATTTGAAGCAAGTTGTAGTTGTAAATGTTGAACCAAGTTGAAAGGAGGTAAATTCTTCCTTAATCTATCATATAACTGGATCAAAATTTTGGTCTAATAAAATAATTGCTTGTATAAGTAAAACTCTAGATATTTATTGTTTTTATTGCCTATAAAAAAGTGTAAAAGATGGAGTTTTATGGTGTACTGGGATTCAATTAAAATTCTCCTCTTTTTCTCTTCCTTTTCCTTGTGGTGTGTGCGTGAGTGTTGTGTCAATTTGATATCAATCATTAAGTATATTTTATGTTTAAAAGTTAAAACCCTAAAATACAATTTATTTAAATCTTTGATCAAATCATAAAAATTTAAGTATTTAATCATATATTTTAATTTTAAAATTGTAAACATTATTTATTTCACGCAAAAATTTATTATTCTTCTCAAAACTCAAAATTCTTAAAATTTTTAATTTTAATTAACTACTTAAATGAAAAATAAAGTACCTAGCAATTTTCTTATTTTATAATTCATCTTAAACTCAATTTTTATTAGGATTTGTTAATTTTTTTGTCTTGAACTTTTTTATATTTCTTTTAATTAGTTAAGTGACACTCTATTGAATATATATTTCGATATTCAACCTCATTCATGTTTGAAACATCTAAAATAGTCAACAACAGTGTTTGTAGATTATTTTGATGAAGGCGTTAAAATGTTTTTTTTTTAATGTGGGAACGATTTTTCGGACACCTAAATACAACATTTCGAATCGTGTGAGCAGTTGATACTTAATCAAACTAGGAGAAAGTTCCACAGGTAAATAATGTATATCATAATGGTCGAAGAAATCTCAATAGTACACATAATTGAATATGCACATGAGCAAGAGATGTTCAGTGGGGAAGTAACTTGTGCATATAGCCGAAGGCAAAGATACAATTGATATATTCTCGAAGATGAGTAAGAATGGTCGAGTTCTCTCAACCAATGGGGAGAGTTGGCATACTGTAGGTGTGTTTTCATAGATATCCTTGTTGCTATTTAAAATTTGGACGTGGAATTAGCGATAATTTATACAAATATGTCAATTAAGAATGCGTGGAGGCGTTTGGATTTGATGTGTGATTCTTTGGGAAAGTGAAATGAGATGTTTATATACATAGATATATCGTAGTGTTTGGACGAGACATAAAAATCCAGTCTCAAGGGGCGTTTGGTACATGTCTCCGAGTTTGTATCTTCTGTCCCCGGATGACAGGGACATGATTTTCTGTTCCTTCCAAAAAGGGAGGACAGTGACACGTTGTCCCTGTATCCGCAATATACCAAGCTTCATTTGACACAACTAACCCCCGACTCTAGCTACCCTTTTCTTCCCCGACACCTTCGGCTCTCTTCGTCTCCGACTGCTATTCCTTTGTCTTGGATCGCGCACGCTGCCCTTTGTCCCAGCCTTTTCGGATCTCTTCTAAGTCCCAGCCTTCCCTCTAAGATCTCTTTGGATCTCTTCTTCCCCAAGGAGTTCGTCTCTCCAGGTTCGGGTAAGTATTTTTTCCGGATCCAACAATGCATGCGCACTGGGTTTTTGAATTGACTTTATGTGTGGGGTTTGAAGTATGTTGGTTTTGCTTTCGGGAAGAAGGAGTTTGGTTGGGGATTTGTATACTGATCTGTGTTGGGGTTTTCTTGTATGCAAAATTGGTGAGAATAATGTGTATGCATTGTGTCATTGTGGTTGGATGGCTCTTGAAATTCCCTAACCAGTAACATTGGATGTGTTGAATTGCGGGCTAAATTGATATGGAAATGTTTGGATGAATGCATATAAATGTCTGAGAAAATGTTGTATGTTATCAGTCGACTACTTGAACATGTTATCTTCCATACTTCTGAGTTATATACATGTTATTCATTCATTACTTCAACAGAAATGGTGTTTGAGCAATATCAGTCATTCAAGAAGGTGTTTCTTACATATGGCAATTTGATTCTTAAAAAAATTTAAGTGCATTGGTCACTTATCTGAAACTGTTGTATTGGCTGATGCTTGCAAATACACAAGAATTATATGGGCTTTGGATCCTTTCTAATAAATTTAACCAGTTTCTTTTGTTTCTGTTTCGGAATCATTGGTTGTTATTGATTGGTGAGAGGTTGCAATTATCTCCAAAGATTATCTTCGGATTCTGTTGACAGGTATTTGATATTTTTTTAATTTAATCAACTGCTTAAATTGTAAATGAAATAAACCCTTGTATTTTTGGTTGGAAGATGTTGATGTTTGTACAATATTCATGGTTTATAGACTTTCACTATAGATATTGAAATAAACCAGGAAATTTGGCTGTTAGTTATGATGATTAACTTCATTGGTTGATAATTTATAGCTTCTACAATATTCGGTGCAATTGATATTGAAGGAGACATTTGCAAAACACATTAAAATTACTATTGTTGGAGGCTTACTAAACCCTTCTTGTAGGCTTAGTAAGTTTAAATCAATTAAATAATAGTAATAAGTTTGTAACATTTACATTATCATTGAGATCATACACATACCCAATGTTAGCATATGTATTGAGATCATATACGTTTCATGTGATTGAAATGTATATAGCCATCAGTTTTGACTACATTGTTTACTTAGCTTCATTTAATTATTCTCATGACTTTAAAATATGTCCTATTTTTAAAGAAGCAGTGGCTTGGAGAAATGAAATTGCACATGCAATTAGTAGGTAGATAAGATGCCATTTTGGTACTTTAAGAAAAACTTAAGAACAACACAGCTTGTGAAATTACTCAAGGGTTTTGTACTATAAACTGTTGCAAGTAGTTGATGCTTCTTGTTCACATCATTGGTGTGTTTCTGGGATCATAAATCACAGAACTTTTCTATAGAAATCTTATAATGATGATTTAGAACCAATTCAGATTGGTAAATTGAGTTTGCTTCCTTATCAAACATTACATCCCTTACGGAAGGACATTAGTCTGTAGTGAGCAGTACAGCCAAACCATAACTAGTCCTATAACTAGAACTGCATTTATGATATTCAGTTTTGAACCCATCTTCATTGATCTTGTGCCAGCTCTAAACATCCTGCAAAATGTGAATAATTTCCTAGGTCAAAACTCTGTGCCTTTTGTTGTTGTTGATAGATGAACACCATTGAGCTATAGATCCCAAACATACGGTCTTGCATCTGAAACTACTCAATTACACAACAAGCTCTATTTGCAATGATTAAAGATAACAATTACAGGCACCAAAAGAAGTATGGTTAACAATCTGCCACTGTTTTTCAACTCTTTTAATATCTTCATGTGATTTATATGAATGGAAATATTCTCGACTTTAAAATGCATGTTTACAACTTCATACACATTCAAAGATGCATAAAAGAAGCAGGACAATTAGAAATGTCAACTTGGGATAGTTACCAATACTAAAGAATAGGAAGAAGAGAAGAAAATTAACAAAAGACCATTTGGTAATTTCACAAACACGAATTGCAAAGAAGAATTAAAGAAAAATAAGCAACTGTGATGTTGGATAATTTGAAATAGTAAAGAAAAGGAAAAAGAGAAGAACAGTTACTAAGACAGATTCTTGCCATGAGATAGATGTTGGAATTAAGTTAAAACTATAGTTACCAAGGGTTTAATTGACCTTATTAGTTAAAAAGAAGCTACTGACACTTGGTGTTAATGATCGTTTGATAGATATTATAGCATATTCATCTAGCTAAAAGGATAGCATAGTTGTCTTTTAAAAAAATCAACAAACATCCACATATGGTTTTGAAGTGATTTCAAAATTTTTAAAACTTTGAGAAATTATGTTAATGGCTTGTTTATTTTGTTTTTCAATGTTATAAAAGGCTTGTGGTGATGATTTCCTTAAGTTTTTCTTGCAAATAAATGACAACACAACATTTCTACTTCCATATAAATAAGGTTATTATTGTTACTTCCATCCACATATCCATTTCACACTTGAGTCTTTGAAAAGAATTTTTTTTATCCATTTCTACTTCCATACAAATAAGGTTATTATTTTTTAATTGTATAATAACATTATAGTTTCTGACAGGAAATAAATATTCTTTTAAAGCATTGTAAAGAAAAAGAGGAAGAGGTTAAGAAGGATTGTGATTAAGCAAACAAGTTGCTTAAGAAGGATTGGAGAGGAGATTTGATTATAATTTATAATTATAATGAATAGGACTTACAAGAAGCTTTTTAATAACCTTATCTGTTATTCTAATTACTGTATTCACAACAACTCCACTTACTTGTGTTGATGTGATTCCATTAACCTAAAGTAAAACACTGTTAGCTGGCTCTTCTACAAAATACAATCAACTTTTTCAGCTTTTTCCCTTTTCCTCAAAAACTCTAGTTTAAAACTTAGTATTGCTTTCAGTAGCAATGACACCTAAGAGGATGACCACAAGATTAAGAAAGCAAGAAAATCTTAACACGAGAAGGAAGAAGTTGAGAAAAAGATCACTAGTGCTTCCATAAGTACAATCCATTGCATTGCAAGTATTGTCTCCACAATAAAAACTACTGAAGAACATGTAATCATGACAATAACTAAAAGTAGCTAAGTAAGGCTAGAGAGCATATATGAAGACACCAAATAGGCTATCCAGCATATTAATGAAAATTTTGGATGAGAATATAGTACAATTTAACAACATAAGAATTGAAGGTCATTACATTATATTAGTTAATGCACGAATGTCGGTTGGAATTAAACATGGACATATTTATTTTGCAGATATATTTACTTTGCAGATAGTATGTTAACATGGACTTGGTTTTGATAACAATGTATACTTACGTTGCAGATAGTGTTTATTTACAAACATGGATAACAGGGTTCGTGAAGCAGTGTTAAAGTGTTTGACTTTTTTTGATGTTTGGAATGGGCAATTGGAATTAATGAAAGTGGTAATATTGGTAGTGTTAACAGTATACAGAAAGAAACGGAGGAGGAGTGAGAATGCATTAGGGAGTAGGGCATTGATAGTGCCAACAAGGCAAGCTAATATACATAGGATTTTGAATGAGGGTGATAGGAATAATCAGTGGGATTTAAGGATGGACTTACATACATTTACAGTGTTATATGAAATGCTTGAAGCCCATGGTGGGTTGACGAATACTGGCCATGTGCCTTTGAAGAAAAAGTGTTAATCTTCTTTAGAATATTAGCACAAAATGAATTTAATAGAGTATTACAAGTAAGGTTGATGAGATCGGGAGAAACAATAAGTAGGGCCTTTTATAGTGTATTGAAGGTCATACTAAGGCTGCATCATCTGTTGTATGTCAAGCCCATTCCAATTCCAAATGATTGCACAGACCCTAAATGGAAATGGTTTAAGGTTAGTAAACTTTGTTGGCTAGCAAAAATTGTGTAATATCAGTATTGTAAATAACTTAACCCAAACTTTGTTTTCCTGGATTTTTGTTCAAAGGGTTGCCTTGGTGCTCTAGATGGGACCTACATAGATATTACGGTTCCCCAAGTAGAGAAACCCAGATACAGAGGTAGGAGAGGGAAAATATGCACAAATGTGTTAGCGGTGTGTGATAAGAACTTAAACTTTGTTTATGTTCTTGCGGGATGGGAGGGTTCAGCGTCGGATTCAAGGGTTCTGCACGATGCTATAATGAGGCAGAATGGATTTCAAGTGCCAAGGGGTATGTAACTTCTGAATTATACACAACTTCTAAAATTTGCACACATGTTTGATACTAAATATGCACAATAATAATAGTGTCATTTTATGTATAGGAAATTACTACTTAGTCGATGCTGGCTATACCAACGATCCTGGCTTTCTTTCACCTTTTAGAGGCACAAGATACCATATTCAAAAGTGGGCAAAAGATGGAAGGGTACCTAGAAACCGAGAGGAGCTCTATAATAAGAGACACTCATCTGCTAGAAATGTAATTGAACGTGCATTTGGGCTACTGAAAAAAAGATGAAAAATCCTAAGAACTCCATCTTTTTATTCAGCAACCACTTATGTGCACATAATTCTTGCATGCACCCTTCTTCTCTACTTTATTAGGTTGCATATGAGAGAAGATCTAGTAGAGCTTACTCCTCTTGAAGCCGAGGATATGCCAATTGGGGAAGATGCTTCCTTGCCTGAAACTGTTGATCGTGTTGAGACAAGTAATGAATGGAGTCAATGGAGAGAGGAATTAGCGACGAACAGGTTTGATGAATGGAGAAGCAACAATTGAAATGTGAACTTCCTTTTAGAGTGTTAGTTTTTAGAGAAGTGAATTGCGGGATTTACTTCGGTAGGCTTTTATTGTAACTGAATTGAGGGATTGTTTGCGTATCTTCTTTTATTGTTCACTTTGAATTTAACTGAATATGAGCAAACAAATAAATTTCTGTTACGGATGTGTTGTTGATACTTAATAGCATGTTTATGCAAATTAAATATTGTCTTCTTTAATTTGCAAATTGCTATCTTTTTATGTTGCTTAAAAAATCTGTTGAATGGTTTCGCACTTTGTGGGATTCTTGACATTGCTTGGTTAGTGCAATGTCAAGAATTTGGATAGACAGTGAACACATGCATTTGTGACCTTAATGGAGAAGGCTGTGATAGCTGGTCACAGGGCTGATAATGGCCAATTCAAGCCCAGTACTTTCCAAATTCTTGCTCGTCAGATGGTAGAGAAGTTTCCTGAGTGTGGAATTGACAGGAGACATGTGAAAAATAAGCACAAGAGGTTAAAAGAAAAATATTAGACGACTTTTGACATGTTAAACTGCAGTGACTTTGGGTGGAATGAGTCCAAGCAATGCGTTGAGGTCAATAACAAGCAAGTCCTTGATGAATGGATAAGGGTAATTTTGTGCTTATTGTTGATTGTTTTTAGACCTGTCCGAATAATCATATGTAATTCGTGCTGACATTTTCTGATGTTTATTCCAGAGACACCCGAACAAGTATTACACTCCTGGCAAGCCATTCCCGCTTTACCCAACACTTGAATTTGTGTTTGGGCGGGATAGAGCCACTGGTGGAAGGGATCAAAATGTTGCTGAAGCTGTTGACTTTGTTGATGAGGGTGAAGCAGAAGGCGAAGCACCAGCGGATGAACCAACTTTTGATGACCCTTTTAATCAACCAGCCCCACAAATAACTCCTCCTCCGACTACTTTAGCCCATGTCTTCGGTTCCATCGCATCTTCCAGCAACACTGCGGAAATCAACAAATCAAAGGGAAACAAAAGATGCGGGATAATGAAGTGTTGGAAAGCCTTGCATTGTCATTTGCTCGTGCCATTGACACTAGCAAAGAGAATGCTAAGGTTATTGCGGACGCCATTGCAGGAATGCAAGGAGCTAAGTTGGGTGAAGAGGTTGTCAATTTGGGCTTCTCCGTTGATGAAATTGTCAAGGATGGAAAGATATTCGAGAGGCATGCTGAATTAATGACTATTTTATGGGGTTTACCACTAGAACTAAAACAGGCTTATGTTAGGAGCCTTTTAGATGATGACATTTGACTTGCTGTTTAATTTCTTAATTTGCATGGTGATGAAACTGGCTACATGTCATCTTGAATGATGTATGTTTGAACAATTATCTTACTTATGAATGGTTGGTTTATGTTCTATTTAATGTTTGTCATTTTCCTGCGTGTATGGTTGATGATAATATGATTTTGTTTCAGGTACTAAAATATGGGCTGATACAATTTTTATGTTGTCTTTATTGGACGTCAAGTTGGTATTTTTACCAATTGGGATGATGTCATATTAGTAACTGAGGGATTTCCGAATGCTCAATTCAAGGGGTATCGTACATTGGATGAAGCACAAACTGCTTATGCCATGGACTCATATAGGCCGACTCATCGCAATGTAGACATTGTCCCCACCGCCAATGAACCTTCCTCTATGTCGACTCCAATCGCACGACCAACAAATGAACAAGTCAATGAGGTTGCAACTTTGCAGATAAACATGGCATGGACTAAAGCATTTTTACTCATAGCCATCGGTGTCATTTTGGGATTGGTTCTTAAGGACATAATTAATAAATTCTAAGGCTTTAATGTTTATTGAACCAATTATGTAACTAGTTCTATGAATGTTTAGAATTTTTTTTTATGTTAAACCTTTAGTGTAATTAATTCTATGAATGTTTTGATGTCTTATCTCAATGTATGTTGAACCTAATATGTAATTAATTCCATGAACAATTAGAAGTTTTATTTCAATGTTTGCTTACCTTACTATAACTAATTTTGTATTGATTGTCATTCATATTAATAATATTATTATTGTTATTTCTATTATTATTATTATCAATATTATTATAATTAATTTATCATTATCATTATTAT
>JAOTAZ010000005.1:13092206-13103624 GCA_025629785.1 Erythroxylum oxycarpum
GTTTATAAAAAATAATCTCTCTTCTAATTACTTTTCAACCTCCATAAATCCCACGTATGAACGAGACTTCTACTGATGTTATTGTGGAAAAAAAGGGGTGATGGTAATAGAGTTTCATTAAAGACTATGATCTCTATGAATATGACGAAGTTATGGATAAAAGATATTTATTCCTCACTAATTAGGTGAGGTTAGTGCATAAATGAGTGGTCACTTCACATTTTTGTAATATTTTTACATTCAATCATCTAATAAGAAATTGTTGCATGAAAAAGTATTTCAAGAGAAAACTTCAAATTTGAAGCATCTCAATTTATTTGTGCTGTGAAAATTCAGTAAAGATTGGTATTTTGTTCTGCTTCTTTCTTGTACATTTAAATTAGAATATGCAAAACTTATGTGTGAGGTGTGATAAAAAAAGACCCCTTAAATATGAGTATCTGATCTGAGATTTATGGAAAAGTTTTTCATGAAAAAAGTTGAATTAGTCATCGAAAGCTTAGCTGTCATCCAAAAACTTTACGAGTCTTGCTTCAAGGTTCAATTTCACAATGCCTTTGAAAAATCACCGTGACACAAGTTATGTACAATTCTGGTAATTAGTAATTAATTTGAATAAAACACCTGGTAAAAAGATTATAAAATCAATAGATGCAATAAACATAAAACACTTAAAATTTTGTCTTCTTATTGTTCTAGGGATACTACACTGTTTTTCATGTTATATGAACTATAATTTTTAGAGAAATTTATTTAACTTGAAAACATGATTGTCATGATTTGTTACAGGAAATTGACGGGAATGAGAGACTTTTCCACCCCATATCAAAGTAAACTAATCCTAGTCCATTTTACATCAAGCAATAGCTGCACTTATATATATATATGTGCTTATGAGTCAATATTTGTTACAGTAGCTAATTTGGCTTATGGAAGGACTAATAGCTTAATGTGTTGCTTCTTTTTTTAATTATGCAAAAATTATAAGCGGCTTTAGTAAGGATAAGATGCTACTGTTCTCCATCAGCAAGAGGTTGGAAGCTGACAGCATAGCTGGTCACGAATATCAAAGCACAATGTATTTCTAAACTTCATCCTAATTAATTATTACTAAATCTGCGTAGTATTCTATCAGGATTGTAGCTACCACAAAAGCCCCACTCTACTGTATATATGTGCAAAATGAGCTTGTCATTTCCGGTGTCGTTTGAGATTTGTCACTGAAGGAACAGCGACTGTTAAAAGCAAAAGTTGAGGAAAAGCGGCAGGGTTCCATGCAGACAAGGATAAGAGAAAAATAACAAAAGACAAAGGGCACTGATTACTGATTTTTGGGTGACACTTACAAATCTTACCCTCATGCACTGATCGCGACTAATCTTCAAAGCCCACACACACTGGCCCCCCTCTTTTGTCTCTCTTTCTCATCCTGTCTCCGCCTTTCTTCCTCTTTCACACTCAGCAAACATACCCACAACCACAATCACACGCATTGACGTATGTGTATACTCATGAGTGATGGCAATGTGACAACATCCATGCATTCCATTTTATTAAAGATGCATATATGACTTTACAAATGCAGTCTTTTCTGCATCTTAACTTTTAACTTTCCGAATCTTTGTCGATTTTTGGTTAAATAATAAAAATGAAAGAAGAAAGATTACAAAAGAAGGGCAGGGCAGTGTGGTGTGGGCACAGCCTTTATGTAATTACGCATGTGCTTGTATTTTTGTTAGGATTTATCTCTTTTGATATATGTGCTCTACAGTTTTTCTACATTAAGCTCTAAATTTGGAGAGACAAAAATATGGATAGCAGAAATCTTTTATTAAGGATGGACACTGATTTCATTTGTTGTTAGATTCTGTCTGGTTATGTTTATCCTTCATCGCAAACACGAGAAAAGAGTTTATATAGATAGAGGTGGATTGTGCGAATGATAAACCTTAAAAGAGGGAGACAGCAGAAACCAAGCAAGAAAAGGCCGAAAAAGAGCTAGGGGACCAGAGCAGTTAGCGGTGCGTATGCTGCAAAAGTACTTCAAAATCATTCAGGCCTATAAATGTGCTCTCTTAGCTGGCTGCCTAAGGATTTTAGTTTCGGGTCCATGACAGAGTAGAGTTAGAAGGGTTGTGAAAAGTAGAAGAAACAAAGATATCACAGAATCACAGATAAAAGAATCACGTATATATATTAGATCCATCTCCAGATATGATACAATATCAATATATCATCAATGTACGATCACCACTAGAAGAGAAGTTTACCCTACCATCTGCCTTTACGTGTACAGCTTTCCATATGAAAAGCCTAAATTTGCTATCGATCAAGCAGAAATAGTGATATTCTAATGTACCGAATCGGAATTTGAAGTGCTGTTAAGTATAGTTCAAATAATTGAACAAGGTTAAAAGTACATAGTAAAAAAAATACAAAATACAAAATGAAGTAACTAGATGGGCATAAACACTTGAAAAGTAATTATTGGTTAAATTAAAAGCATGTCAACATCTTCTGTTGTTTAGTGTTACCATATAAACAAGTAATTTTTAAAGGTTATATTAAAATAATAGTTATTGACTGAAGAGGGATACGGAGCAGTCTGATTTGTGAAATTGATTCATTGTGTCAACAAAAAAGGAGCTATTTAAGTATATGGGAATGAATTATGAAAAAAGAAACGACAGGTGAGTAGATAGATTGTTTGTTATTAATTACCAACAACAAAATGGTGAACAAAATCTCACTTATTAAACTTGCTACAATAATTACCATAGCTTTTAGCATTGGAGTTTTTGATCAACAAAGGATATATAAAACAACTACCAAAAATAGCTTAACTGAAATAGAGTTCAACTATTACAGAAAACTAATTAATCAAATCATGCTATAAAGCTATTAAATTATGCTTATTTGTTATTTCTAAACAAATTGAAACCATGAATAATAGTGAACAATCTCAAACTTTATATGAACATGGATTGACAACTAGGTACAACATTTTACACCATAACCCATTCATCAATTCTCATTTTTTTTGCTCCTTCATCTATCCAATTCCATATCTCATACGAACTAATTTCCAGTGACATAAATGGTAGACAAACTCATTTCTAAACACAATATATAACCATATTAAACTACATGGAAAACAACACACAACAATATCAATAACTACTCGCCAGAATCATCATAACAACGACTCAACCCACCTTCCATGACTAAGCTACACCCAACTTCACACCCACAAAAGCCTTTCTTGATCCTTGTTCTCACAATAGCTTCAACACCCAACTCTAGAAACAAAGAACAATAATTTGTTAAAAACCAAGGATGATCTTTGCTCTCACCTTAGCTTAGACACCCATATCCAGAAACAAAGAACAATAATTTGTTAAAAACACCGAGGATGATAATTGTTCTCACCTTAGATTCGAGTTTGAGACCCATCTCCAGAAACAGAGAGCAACAATCTGCTAAAAACCAAGTATGATCCTTGTTCTCACCTTAGCTTCGACACCCATCTCTATAAAAAGAGAACAATAATCTACTTCCTTAACTTCAACACCCATATCTAAAAATAGAGAATGATACCACCCGTCTATAGAAATAGAGAACAATAATTTGTTACCTTAGCTTCGATACCCATCTTTAGAAATAGAGAATAATAATTTGCCAGAAACATCAAGGATTAACTCACTGGTCAACAAAATCTACAAGTGAACAAAGTCATTCCTAGTACCTACAAATCAAGTGTTCCAAGGTTATCTCCCACGGGGACTAAAATACTAACTACTAAATTAATCCTAATTACTTAAACTAAAATAACAAGAAACTTAAAAAATGATTGGATTAGAGCAGGCAATAAATTGTAAAGGCTGTAAATAAACAAACACGGGAAATATGATGATTCAGACTTTGGGCTTTGGGGTTCACCACTTTAAGAGATTGATCAATAAATTATGGAATTGATTGAACGACAGGTTATAATAACAATTGCACAACTTTTCTTATAGTCTCTCTCATGACATATAAGAATACCTAACTAGTTGATTACCATCTTTCAATGCGAAACCAAACTAGTCAACTTTATTAAGAACAAGCAACTATAAGTTATCACCTTAGTTCAAAATATCTCTATCTCTAAATCTGATATGTTTATCTTCCTAGTGCACAAATCATACTTCACCTTTCAGCTCATTATATGATTACTAAGGCTGCATCTGTGGTGATCAAGCATAGAAACAATAGTGAAGTTCAAGAAAAATAAACATAATCTAAGAACTTTCATTCAACAATAATTAATCCATAAAATATAAATCAATTCCCCAAAGTAGGCTACGTCCCTAACCCTAAATGGGGTTTAGTTCCAAAGTATGATAAAAGAATCCATAAATGAAGACAATCAACATCTAAGAAAGAGTAGAGAGAGAAGATAGAAAGATGACAAAACAAGATTGCTTCCAATGCTTGATTCAATCCTCTTTGATCTTCTTCTTTGCCTCTTTTGGGGTGCCTCCTTTTGTGCATCCTCTTTTTCAGTGCAAAACCCCCTCTCTTGGTCTTAAAAATGAGTATTTATAGTGTCTTGAAGGTCAAAGAAACCTAGTTTTTGCCAAACAGGGGCATATGGGTCGTAATAGCTTTTCAGGTTTCCAGAGTGAATTTAGCCAGTAAATGTCTGTTAAGTGGACTTCATGTTAGCTAAGTGGACCTTTTAGGGTTTTCCAACTATCTAGTTTCGCTCATGTCCGTTTGAAGGGTCATCATGTCTGCTGTGCATCTACAGAAATATGCAATTTTGACCCTTTAGATGGCAAAATCCTCAGATTCTTCATGGAAGTTGTAGAACTTGGAGTCCTCTTTGAAAGCATACTATAATGACCTTAATCTAACATCTATTACAAAAGTTATGCGTCTTGCCCCAAAATCTATCCATTTGCACCTATTAAGCAATAAAGTTGAAATGTGTAAGAATTAACCAAATAAAGTTCAAAATTCATATAGAGATAAATCAAATTAGTTCCGATTCATCCCAAATTCATATATAAATAATTTGACTTATCAAATTTCCCCACACTTAAACTATTGCTTGTCCCTAAGTAAAAACAAAAGAAAAATAACTAGTAAATCTGCCAACAGGTTATTGATTCCACTTTCATTGGTCTATGGTGGCATTTAGCATATGCCATAAGCCTTTAAACCACTATGTTTCCTTAATGGAGGAGTTATAGTCTCCTGAGGGTTTACTTAAAATGAATGATACCCACAAACATTTTCTTTCCATTATTCCACACCTAATCATCATCATAGCTTAATCCAATAAGTTGAAAGCATTATCGGTAAGAATTGAAACATATACATAAGGACACATAATACTTCACAAATCAGATCACAAACTAAGCAATAATAAGACATCATACTACTTCAATTAATCAAAATCACATGCCATGAATGAAGTCTCTCATAAAGCATTCACTTTCAAACACAAGTGTTTAAGGGTGACTCTCAATCATCGTCTAATGCATGTCTCTTACCATAAGCTTGCATCTTATCTATTTCTCCATTACTCCCATCTATGGCATATCCATGAATCAAAAAGGTCTTTATTCCTTTGGTTGTAATAGGGCCAACGGGTAAAGCAGACCAAGAAAGAAAGGGTAGGAATTCAAACATTCAATAATTAGTAGAGCAGAAACTACAAATATTACAATCATCATTGGCAAAATTTACTGAGAAATTGCCCAACAACCATAATACTTATGAAACTCCACCAACTCTATTATCATAATTTCCATCATTCTTTCACCTTGGAATTTGAAGTGAACGTGCCCAAATTTTCAAAAACACCATTTAGATGTGAATTTTTCTTCTTCTTTTTTTACGTTTTCATTTTTTAAAACATGCTCCTTCAATTACCATAGAAAACACCCCCACACTTCTTCCTTTGTATACCTATCAATAAGAACATTGAATGCACAACATTTATAACTCTACTAACCATCGAACAAGGGTGAATTTGTTTTTCTTAGTTCAAGGTTTTTTGGAACAGGTTTGAAAAGAAAAAGACTCAAATACAATCACGATTGATTTATAAAAAGGTTAGCTATTTGACTCAAGCTCAATCCTATTGTCTTTTATCACTTTCAGGAACATACCATAATATGATTATATAACCTCGAAAAGATGCAATGCAAGTTCTAGAACTAAACATACATAGAAGAGAAAATTATATCACTCACAAGAAAAATATGATTGGGTGCAATCCTTTAGGCTCAAAATAGCTCACTCAGTGATGCTTACTCATTCAACAGCATGCTTATTCAATCAATTTAACATTATAACATCCAATTGTGACAAGGTATGTAATCAACTTAATCATATTATGCATCTTATTTAAGATCAATCTTACCCATAATACAATTAACTCATTAAATTGAATTATAATGACATTTAGAATGTGAAAGATGCATAAGTATGCAAACATGCCTGATGAAAATATGTAAAATTAGTTAATGAAAAACTACATAAAACAAAGTTATTTTTTTAAAGGAAATTGTAAGATAATTCAATGCAAAATAATGCATGCAAAACCGTCACTTTATCCTCCCTCACACTTAAAATCAACATTGTACTCAATGTTGGGTAAGATAAAAAAATGACTGATGCAAAGAACGGAATGAGGAGTAAAAGTAAAGGAACTCCCTGAAATAACCGATTACATTGTCAAGAAACCAAATTCCGCACCCTGTATTCTTATTTGCCATCAAGCGATACATGAAAAATTATGGAGATAGAACAAAATAGAAATGAAGTTATCCTTATAAGTTTCCAAAACGAAATAAAACATAAGGTGAGCTTAAAATAAAGTGTGAATGTAAATGCATGAAAATTAAAATGCAAATGCAGTCCTATAATGTATGAATGAAAATAGTAAAAATATTAAATGAAACAAAGAGACATTGCAACTTACCTCCCCCATGCTTTACATGGGTCTTACCTCTAGGATTGATGAGTCGTGATCACGCTATTCCTCATGCTAATAGGAATTTTCATTGGGATGTCTTATAAACACTAACCCTATGCAACACACAGTAAGCTAAAATAAGAAGATATGAAAAAAATGAAATTAATAAAATAACAAAAAGAGTTAGAAACATTGAGTTGCCTCCCAACAAGTTCTAACTTTAATGCCCTCAGCTGGACTAGGCAACCTTAATGTCAATTTTGGAATGTGATGGTGGAAATATACCCAACCATCTCTCCCTCTAAATAGTGCTTGAGTAGTTGTCCATTGACTATAAAGGGCTTTTGTTCATCCCTTCTAGTATCCATGGCTCTATGTGGGTATACTTTGGTCACTACGAAAGGTCTAGACCATCTTGACCATAATTTCCCTGGAAAAAATTTTTAAAAAGAGTTAAATAGCAAAACATTTTAATTAGGTTTAAATTCTTGCCAAATGAAATGCTTGTCATGGAAAGCCTTGGTTCTCTCCTTATATATTCGAGCATTCTCAAAAGCATATAGGCAAAATTCATCTAGTTCATTCAACTCCATCAGTCTCCTCTGTCTAGCTTCTTTGAGATCATGGTTCAACTTTCGAATTGCCCATAATGCCTTGTGCTCAATTTCAACCGGAAGATGGCAAGATTTCCCAAAGACTAATCTGTATGGAGACATGCCTAAGGGAGTCTTGTATGCTGTCCTGTATGCCTAAAGAGCGTTATCAAGCTTCAATGCCCAATCCAATGGGTAAATGGTTTCAAACTTAAAATGACACCCATATTTTTCCAAAATAGATTTAAATTGATTATTATGAAAGTGTTGGACCCCGAACTTTTGATGGAAATTAGAAAAAATTAAAATAAATAGAAATGAGTGTGTGATAGATGATTAAGATAATTAATGAGGAAATAATTAATTTGTTTTGATAACTTTGAGAATTGAGTAGATTAGTTATGATTATGGAAAAGAAGTGAAAATCAAGAATAAATCAAGAAATAAAGAGACAAAGTGTGTAAAAGTGTAGAATTGGAAAAGTTGACTTTTTGGCATTTAGAGTTGACTTTTGGTCTTTGAGAGTTGACTTTTTGATTTAGGCGAAATTTGAGAGTATGATTTTCATGAACTTTGTAGTGTCTGTTGAGAGCTTTTTGTTGCCATAAAGTATACACTTTTTCGATATCGGGAGTGGAAGATATGATTTTTCGAAGTTAAGTGTTATTTGTTTTGATTTTGAAAATGTAGGATTGTGTATACTGTGCTTTGAGGTGATTTCTGGACTGTTTTAGTCTGAATTGGATTACATGATCTTTATGAAAGTTTTAGATAATTTGAATAGCTTGACAATGAGGTATAGTTTGAAATTTTCAGATGTGAGGATGTAAAGATGTGATTTTTGGAAGTTATGTAATTATTTAAGGAGACATTAAATGGGACAGGATCTTTGATTGAAAATTTGATCATTTTAGAGAAAGATTTGGGTTTTGAGTTCTTCGTGGAAGTTGTAGAGCTTCCTTTAAGCCTTCCAATGATATCAATTTTTTCAAATTTGGAGTTCGGGAGCAAGAGTTATGAATTTTTGAAGTTTGGTGTTAAATGAAAAACAATGAAAAATGAAAAAGGAAGTTTGAGCCATTTTGCGATCGCGAGATGTTCGCGATCGCGAGATTGGCTTTTTGGTCACACTCGCGAGCAGTTGCGAGTGCGAGGCCTTCTTTGTCGTTTCTCCTCAGCTCGCGATCGGGAGCCAGCTATTTCTTTCTTCGACTCGCACTCGCGAGGCGTCGCGATTGCGAGCCGTCCTTTGTATAACACCACACTGCCGCGTGACCCAAACCTGACATCGATGGTGATATCCGAGTCCGTGCCCCGCGAGGGTGGCGTGCTACATCAATCAGTCATGTGAAACTCAGTATAATTTTTTTTTCATTACACTCATGTGCGCGGAATAGGCAGTAAACAACCTGAGCTCACGTTCATAAATAAACATTTTCAGTTATTATAATCATTCAACAATAACTTACAATAACCATTTAATATACAAAAATAACAGAACCACATTGGGCCCATTATAAATACAACGAATCATTTACAAAGATGGCAGAATACAATCCTATGGGACACTAATGCAGATGCGAACTGATCCCGACCTCCTTCTTTCACTTGTATACAGTAGGCATACCCCCGTGTCTAGCGAGGTACTCTTCAAAGCCTGAAAAATAGATGCAAAATTTTGGTGAGCTTTTGCGAACTCAGTGAGGTTCATCGATGGTTCGCCCAATTCATGCAACATATAAGCACATCACAGTAATATCACAGTCAGAAACACCATGTCATTACATACAAGCAAATCACAATTTTGGAAGGCATTCTGACCTTGTTCCCATTTCAAGTATTCAGTCAAGTATGTATGCAATGCACATGTGACACCCGGTTGATTACAGTGTTGTGACCGAGTGTATAAACAGTGAACAGTGTACAGTAGACGCGTCTAGGGAGTAGGAGAGCCCTCTGGGTATGCATTAACTCCCTTTGAGCTCGAGTGGCGACTCTGGTCACAACTATTGTTATTAGCCGGTTATGCATTTGTGTATGAAATGCATATGCCCAATTAACAGTCCATATCAAACAGTCTGCCCTAGTAGAGGCAACGAAATGAAGTACAGTATAGCAACCAATGCACAAGGTGCACATCCAGAACACTTCAAGCAATTAATCACAGTATCACAGTAATAGCAAACAATTCACAAGGTTACCAGTCACAATTAATCACATCACAATTAAGCAGTCACTGTACAATCAATTCAAGTATCACAATTTCACACAGTAGAAGCAAGTCAGCTCATAGAACCACAAACAGAGACACTTCTATGTTAGTTCTCCTAATTCATCGGACCATCTGTCCGGAATCCATTCAGAAACAATACACAACCCTAATCCCTCCATTATTCTCCACATTAAACATATAATAATTGAACGAAAGCCAACTTAGTCATTCACCTGTACTTCCGAGCTAATACCTGGAAGTCTCAGTGACGTCGGTGGATCGACGCTCCAAAAGTATCTCCATAATAGTTACAGTATATAAACATTACCAATTGGTCATTTAGAAACATTTCAGAAAGCACATGTAACAATTAGAAGGTGCACAATCCATGTTCATGATATTCTCGGCCCTAATCCAAAATTTTCCATCATAAAAAAATTATGTCTAAAAAGTCGATTTAAATAAAACAGTGATCAAAGAACCATTACCCGGATACCCGCCATTTCCCGCTCAAAAGTTCCTAATTTCTCATAAAATGAAATTAAATATTCCATGATTCCAATGCCTCAAGAATCAGGTCAATCGGACGTCGAATGAAAAAGATATGAGCAGAAGGCAGAACCCATAAAAAATAATAAAAAGTTAAATGCTGCCTCGCGGCCGCGACGGCGTCACCCTCGTGAGCGGCGGCAAAACCGCCTGCCTGGCACTCATGAGGGGTCGCACTCACGAGGCAAGTGCATCTGTCTAACCAGGCCGCTCGCGATCCCGACGATGCTCGCACTCGCGAGCCGCCAAAAAGCACAACTCGTGATCGCGAGATGCCTCGCTATCGCGAGTTTCTGCCCTTTTTTTTCCCTTTCCATTGTCCGAATTTCAAATTTGAATATCTCTTAACACACACATCAGAAATTGACAAACCATATCTCGTTGGAAAGATCATGGAAGCCTCTACAAGTTTCATGAAGACCATAAAATTCAATTTCACCCCTAAAGGTGTCAAAAATCCCATCGAAGCTATTGTCCAGTCAATGCCTCTCAAAATAGTGCGGTGTTTTTCCAAAATCCATAAATTCTGATTCCCTTTGCTAAAAATTGCAAAATAAATGCCAATTCAAAGATCAAAATGTGTTCCACAACTTTCATGAACAACATGTATCCCAATTCAATATCTAAATAGGTCAAATAATTCAGTTAATAAGTCTGCCCACTAATCCACCTGAACTGAACAGTCATTTTCTAATAAGCATAACTCGTTGCCCAAATGTCGAAAAATTGCATACTTTATACCCCTGATGTCAAAAAATTGCAAACACAATACTACACTTCTCATGAAGAGCTTAAAAGCCAATTTCATTTCTAACAAGCCCAAAACTGTCATGCAAGTTTCTGCCCTGACCACTAGTCAATGACCTAACTTAAGTCCAATCTTTGAAAATTCGTAAGTCCCAATTCTGTTATCCAAAATTGACATACTATATCTCATTTTCAAGATAGTTTCTTCCTTTACAACTTTTCAGAAGATCATTTGTGCCAATTCAAATCACAAAAATCTCTAAATTTGCCTTTAATCACAATGCTCACAAAGTTACACTTAGGGCTAGGTTCCAACAAAATGTACCTAACCAGCCAATCTTCACCAA
>JAOTAZ010000005.1:13108053-13122212 GCA_025629785.1 Erythroxylum oxycarpum
TTAAATTCAATGCTTTCGGAATGTTTTTAAGAAAATACAAGATTTATGAAAATTTATGTTTTCGAATTAATTGAAAATTTTGAACAATGTACTTTATGAATTTGAATAAGTTTGATTTATGATTTCAAGAAATTATTGCATTCATTGTTATGAATTTGTTTTATATGTGATTAAATTGATGAAATTGATTATTATGTGAGTAAATTGATGATGTGAATTGCATTAGTTTTGTTATAGGAATTCATGTGGATATGTGATTGTGTCATTTATGACACGATATGATGATGCGTTATGAAATTTTGAAACAGAAAAATCATGTTTTCGAAATGTGCCTTCGGGTAATTCGAATTTTTGTTTTCGATTATGTGTTATGTGGGTTTGGTCAGGTCCCATAAGTGGGACGAGTGCGCACTTATCTAGTTTAAAGCCTTCTCCCGGCTGCCCGCTAGTGGCATAGGAGTTCCAATTTTGAACTCCCCTCCGTTCACGACTGCACAGAACCGCTATGCGGGAATGTGCAGTTCGTTCTGTTAGGACTGACCCAAACCATTTGTTGTGTTATGTGATTTGTGTTGGATGCCGCGGTATAACCCACAAACACACGCCGGGGTATAACCTCAAACACCTACGGGTGGGGTGTGGGGTCCAACACCAAATCATTATGATATGTTATGTGTTTTGTTATGTTTATGTTTATGATGCATTCATGCTTTCAAAAATTGCGCATGATTTGTGAGAACAATTGTGAAAATTTGAGAAATGAGTTTTGAAATCGTGAGAATTTTGAAAATTGATGAAGCAAGTTTTGAATAATTTTGAGAGGCTTAAGAACTAAGTTTTGCAATGATTTTCTTACAAATGAAAAACATTTTTAAGAAATGATCTTTGCTTATTCTCGAGTATAAATATTTTACCCATTGAGCTGTCAAGTTCACCCCACCTTTCATCCCCATCTCCAAGTTTCGAGCAGGAGATCGGATGAAGACGTTCAAGACGTCAGTACGACTTTTGTATGTTTGTCTAATTTGTATAAGTTAGATTTTGAGTAATGTAAATTTTTGGTGTTAATTTGTATATGGTTTGAAATGCCATTTATGCTTATGAAGTATTTAGTTCTTGATGCATATGAATTTGTGTATGGAAATGAGTTATAGAATTTGTTTATGATTATGAGTAGATTGTGTATGGGTGATTCTGATTAAAGATTGAGATTTATTGAAAAGTTTAGATATAGGAGTGCGTTTGTTTATACTGAGATCCCGGACGGAGGGTCCGATAGATTTTGATGTTTGTGTGATTGATTGAGAATTGTAGAAGTGTGTTTTTAAACACTTTGCAAGTTTGGGTTAGTAATAATACAGCCGTTATGCTGCCAGAATTTCGATAAAATCGGGCTATGGTTAGTACGAATTAGAATAGGTTTTGTTATAAATGAGATAAGACTTTGGTTTATGGATGACATTTTGGGGCATGTACGTATGTATGATTTGAGATTGCATGAGGATGAATTATTTTGTTTTGATTGGATAAGGTTGATTAAAGATGAAAGAAATGAGAAAGAAAGATTGAAAAAAAAATTATACTGGTTTTGCGGATAGGTTGAGTCTAAGGTTTCCAACGCGCTTCGACTCTTTCCTAAGATTTTTGTTCTCGGATGTCAGACAATTCGTTTGGTTCATTTTCGTCTTCTGCATTTTCGTTTCGCTTCGTGATCCGCTTCTTTGATTTCAATTGTGTTTCATACTTTCGTTTCGATTTGCACTTCGATATATATTTCCTTCCATTCGTTCAGCTTATGTTTGCTTATTATTCGCTTTGGATTCAATTCTTTTGCCTTCGATTCTCATGTGCTTCGTACTTTGTCTTCAATATGTACGTTCGTTTTCGTTTGATTTCTTCCGTTTCGCTTTGTCTTCGCTCCTTTGTTAACTTTTGATTCCGCTTTTCTGGTTGGGATCCGGTTTCGAGATTGGGTTCCAACAGAAAGTGTACCCCATTGTCACTGATTATAGCTCTTGGAACACCAAATCTTGAAAATATGTGCTTTTTGACAAATTTGACATCACAAACTCCAGTGTCATTTGACAAAGTTGTGGCTTCCACCCATTTGGATATATAATCAACCACTACAAGAATGTATTCATTACCAAAGGATACAGGAAATGGTCCCATAAATTCCATACCCCATATATAAAAGAGTTCAACCTCTAAAATCCCTGACTGAAGCATCTTGTGCTTCCTACTGATGTTCCCTTTTCTTTGACACCTATCACATATCATGAAAAAAGTTTTAACATCCTTAAAAAGACTAGGCCAATAAAACCCAGATTGTAAAACCTTTGTCGTCGTTTTGTTAACACCATGATGTCCACCATAAAGAGAAGCATGGCAATGATATAGTACTAACCGCATCTCCTCATCAGGTATACATCTTCCAGTTATCCCATCAGCACACCTTCTAAAGAGCAACGAGTCTTCCCAAAAGTAATTCCTCACCTCAGATAAGAATTTCCTTCTCTTATGGTATGAATAGTTGCTAGGAATAATGTTAGACACCAGAAAATTAACATGATCCGTAAACCAAGGAACGTTTTCCTTAATAGACTGTAGATTCTCATCAGGAAAGGCATCATTAATCGGTTCAGCTCCTATCTTGTCACCTTGCTCAAGTCGCAAAAAATGATCAACCACTGAATTTTTTGGTTCCCTTTTTATCTCTAAATTCCAAGTCGAATTTTGCAAGAGTAAAATCTATCTAATCAACCTTGGTTTAGCATCCTTTTTTGTAAGCAGATGTTTCAAAGTAGAGTGGTCAGTGTAAAAAATGGCTTTGGACCTAACAAGATAATATCTAAATTTATCAAATGCAAAAACTACTGCTAACAATTCTTTCTCTGTAATGGCATAATTAAATTAAGCATCATTAAGAACTTTGCTAGCATAATAAATTACATGTAATTTCTTATCATAATTTTTTTCCTAAGACAACCCTAAGTGCATAATCACTAGCATCACACATCAGCTCAAAAGGGAGATTTCAATTTGGTGTGGTCATTATAGTGACTGAGGCAAGTTTCCTTTTCAACTTGTTGAAAGCATCAAAACATTCATTGGTAAATTCAAAAGGGACTTCCTTTTGTAACAAAGCACATAAGGGTTTAGAAATCTTGGAAAAATCTTTAATAAATCTATGATAGAACCCTGCATGCCCAAGAAAACTTCTTATTGCTCTAACCAAATTGAGGGGTGGTAATTTATTGATGACTTCGATTTTTACTAGATCCACCTCTATTTTGTTATTAGAAAATTTGTGGCCTAAAACAATTCATTCTTGTACCATAAAATGACACTTTTCTCAATTTAGCACAAGATTGGTTTCTTCCCAACTCTGTGAAACATGTTCTAGAGTGAACAAACATGCATCAAAAGAAGAACTATAAACAGAAAAGTCATCTATAAATACCTCTATTATATTCTCCATCATGCCGAAGAGTATGGACATTATGCACTGTTGGAAAGTGGCAGGAGCATTGCATAAACCGAAGGGCATCCTACGATACACAAATGTACCATAGGGACAAGTAAAGGTAATCTTCTTCTGATCCTATGGGGCTATGGGAATTCGGTTATACCCTGAATAACCATCTAAATAGCAATAATAATTATGCCCTGCTAATCTTTCTAACATTTGATTGATAAAAGGGAGAAGGAAGTGATCTTTTCTAGTTGCTGCATTTAATTTCATGTAATCTATAAAACCTTCCACCCTGTCACAACCTTAGTGGAAATGAACTCATTACTATCATTAGAGATTACAGTTATGCCACCTTTCATACCACCTGCACAGCACTTATCCAAAATCTATTAGAAATAAGATAGATAATTCTTGCATCAAGTAATTTAAGTACCTTAGATCGCACAACTTCCTTCATGTTAAGATTGAGTCTCCTCTAATTTTCCACACTAGGGTTGTGGTTTTCCTCCATTAAAATCCTGTATACACAAATAAACGGGCTAATTTCTTTTATGTCAACCAATATTCCATGTAATAACCAATTTATGTTCACTTAACACCCTTAATAACTTCTCTTCATGTGAGGAATTCAAAGAAGAAGAAATAATAACCAGATATGTATTTGATTCTCCTAAGAACACATATCTTAAATGAATTGAAAAATGTTTTAATTCAAGTTTCGGTGGGCTCAATATGGAAGTAACAATTTAGGTTTAGGAGGGCCAAATTCTTCAATTTGGGGTTTATACCAAAAACCATTACCTTGCAATCTATATGCATAGTCCACTAGCTCCTCATCCAATTCATTCTCATCTATTCATAAAGCTAGGCATGTATTTAGAGCATCATCATACATTAATTTAGGAATAGATTCAAATGTAAGAGAATCAATTACATCTATCCTATAAGTGACTTCATCGAAAGAGGGCTTCAAAACGTTGAAAATTTTAAACGCTTCTTCCTCATCACCAACTCTCAAGGTTAGCTTACCATTTAGAACATCAATCAATGCTCCACCAGTGGCTAAGAATGGTCTTCCTAAAATTATAGGAACTTGCATATCGAAATCTATCTCAAGCATAACAAAATCAACTAGAATTATAAGCTTACCAACTTTCACCAGTAAGCCCTCAACTATACCAATAGGGTATCAAATTGATCTATCAACAAATTACAATGAAATTGTAGTTGCTTTGAGTTCACTGATTCCAAGTCTGTTATAAAGAGACAAAGGAATAAGATTAATGCTTGCACTAGGTCAAATAAGCATTGAATAACATTAAAAGCACCAAAGTGATAAAGAATAGTGAAACTCCCCAAATCCTTTAATTTAAGGGGTAGTTTATTTTGTAAAATTGAACTACACTCCTCAGTTAAGGCTACTATAGCAAACTTGTTCAGCTTTTTTTTGTTGGAGATGATTTCCTTTAAGAACTTGGTGTAAGTAGGCATCTCAGCAAGTGCTTTAGCAAAAGAGATGTTGATTTGGATCTTCTTGAAAAGGTCAAGGAATTTTTGAAAGTTGGAATCATCATGCTTCTTCTTTACCCTTTTAAGGTATGATATAGGTGGCATAAAGGAAAATTACGAAATTGGTGAAGACTCTCTCTTTGGTTTGGTGTTTTTAGGCTCTTCTTCTTTATCCAAATTCACAATTTCAGCATCTTTGGATTCATTTATCTTGTCTTCCTTTTCTTTAGGAACCACACCTTCTATGACCTTACCAATTCTTAGAAGAATTGCCATACAATCTTGTTTTGGATTCACATGGGTATTGTTGGGTAGCTTTCTCTTACCTGTTTCACTTACGTCTTTTGCCACTTGACTAATTTGCACTTCTAAATTTTTGATGGAAGCTTAGTTGGATTGAATGTTTTGTTCCATTCTATTCATGGCTTGAGAGCTAGCTTGAGCACTTTGATTCATCTTGCTCATAAGTTGAGCAAACATATTTTCAAGCCTATCCACTTTTTGCTCCCAAGAGGAAGGGAATTGTTGTGCAGAAGATGAAGGAGGTGAATATTATTGTTTCAATGGTGCTTGGAACCCAGATGGTCCCATTGGTTATGTAGCCCCTTGATTTTTTCATGAAAAATTTGGATGAAACTTCCAACCTTTATTGTAGGTGTTTGAGAAAGGATCAAATCTCTGACCTTGTCTACCATTGTTTACATAGTTCACCCTTTCCTCTTGTATTGTTGCATCAATGTTCATATAACTAGTTGTTGTATGCCCAAATCTACCACAAAGAGTGCAAGGATCCTTACCAGATTTTTTTTTCATCAACATTTTCAACTTCTTATTTATCTTGGCAAATTGGTAGGCCATGTCAAGTTTAGAACCCACTTCCTTAAGGGTAGCAGCTTTGCTTCTATTTACCTTACAATGTGAATTCTCCGTAATTTTTTTGAAAATATTTCATGACTCTTGGGAACTCAGGTCACTCATATTCCCACAAGTGTTTAAATCCACCAAAGTTTAATTATGATCAGTGAGACCATAGTAGAAAAACTGAGTCAAAGAGTACGTATCAAATCCATGATGAGGACATTGGTTAAGGAGATCATTAAATTGTTCCCAAGCTTCAAGAAATTTCTCTCCTTCTTTCTACGAGAAGCAATGTATCATCTTCCTTAGTTCGAGAGTTTTGTGGGCTGGGTACCACCTCATCATGAAAGTCTAGATTACTTTTTCCTAAGTATCAATGGAATCCACCTCTAAACTCAACAACCAGTTTCTTGCTAATCCCTTCATGAAACAAGGAAAACACTTAGCCTTAACTCATCTTCGGACAATCCATACAATGGAAGAGTTTGAACTATCGCATAGAAATCTCTCATAATGGCTAGAGCATCTTCACTCGGCATTCCATTAAATTGTGGAAACATAGATAGATGAATCTTCTTCAACTCATATTCCTTGCTACTGCAGTCAATCGAATGCAAGAGGGGTTTCCAGCAATAAATGGCATTTGGTGATCTCTAATTCTCCTAACTGTAGGATTAACAATAACAAGTTCAACTTGATTTCCTTCATTAAATTGTTCATTCCCTATATCTTGTTCCCCATGCAGAATAAGATTTTGATTATTGTTTGCTATCTCTCTTCTTCTTTGGGCATTGTTCCTTCTCCAAGTGCATTCAATTTTAGGATTTAACTCAATTAGCTGATCGTTGTTTAAATTTCTTGAATGCCTTAAGTTCATGTAGCTCCTGAAATAAAACAAAGCGAAAGGGTTTTAAAGTAATTAATGGAAGAAAAAGGTAATAAAAAATATCTAGAATTAATAGTAGCAAATATAAATTAGAGCCTGGCAACGATGTCAAAAACTTGGTTGACAAAATCTGCAAGTGCACAGAGTCGTTCCTAGTACCTACAAATCAAGCATTCCAAGGTCGTCTCCTATAAGGACTAAGATACTTACTACTGAATTAATCCTAATTACTTGAACTAAAATAACAAGAAATTTAAAAGATGATTGGATTAGAGCAGGCAATAAATTATAAAGACTGTAAATAAACAAACATGGAAAATTTGATGATTTAGACTTAGGGCTTTGGGGTTCACCAATTTAAGAGATTCATTAATAAATTATGAAATTCATTGAATGACAGGTTATAATAACAATTGCATAACTTTACTTATATTCTCTTTCAAGATATATAAGAATACCAAATTACTCAACTTTATAAAGAACAAGCAGCCATAAGTTATCACATTAGTTCAGGATATCTCTATCTCTAAATCTAATGTGTTTATCTTCTTAGTGCACAAATCACACTTCACCTTTCAGCTCATCATATGATTCCTAAGGTTGCATCTGTGGTGATCAAGCATAGAAACAACAGTGAAGTTCAAGAAAGATAACCGTAACCCAAGAACTTTCATTTAACACCAATCAATCTATAAAATATAAATCAATCCACAAAAGTAAGCTACATCCTTAACCCTAAATGGGGTTTAGTTAGAGCATGAATAAAAGTTCCATACAAATGAAGACAATTAAGATACAAGAAAGAGTAGAGATAGAAGATAGAGAGAACACAAAACAAGATTGCTTCCAATGCTTGATTCAATCCTCTTTGATCTTCTTCTTTGCTTCTTTTGGGTGCCTCTTTTTATGTAGGCTCTTTTGCAGTGTAGAACCCCCTCTCTTGGTCTTAAAAATGAGTATTTATAGTGTCTTGGGTTCAAAGAAACCTATTTTTTGTCAAATAAGGGAATGTGGGTTATAATAGCGCCGACAAAGTCTGTTAGGTAGACTTCATGTCTAATCGTTTCGGGTTTTCGAAGTGAATTTATCCAGTAAATGTCTACTAAGTAGACCTTATGTCTGCTAAATGGACCTTCTTGGGTATTCCAACTTTACAGCTCTGCTCGTGTCCATTTGAAGGGACATCATGTCTGCTGGGTGGACATACATTGGACATTTATAGAAATGTGCAATTTTGACCACTTAGACGATAAAATCTCTCCTCAGATCTTACGAAAGTTGTAGAACTCAGAGTCCTCTTCGTAAGCGTACTTGAATGACCTTAATCCGACATCCACAGAAAAAGTTATTTACTCTTACCCCAAAATCTATCCATTTGCACCTATTAAGTAATAAAGTTGAAATGTGTGAGAATTAACGAACTAAAGTTCAAAATTCACATAGAGATAAGTTAAATTAGTTCTAATTCATCCCAAAATCATATAAATAATTTGACTTATCACTCACCACGAGAGGTTGTTATGCCCCTTGTCCTTTGGTTTTAAAAAAATGTTGCTCCAATATGACCTAACTGGCAAGCGATCCCAGTTCGTGGTAGAGAATAAGATAGCAAGTGAGTGTACCTTTGTTCACTTCTTCTCCACCAAGCACGGGCATTTAAGGATAAATGTAAGTTAGTGGCTATCCTTTATTTACCCAGAAATGGAAGCTATGACAATGAGATTTGTGAAGTGAAGACAGTGAAGCGAAAAGAGTAAAGGGAAGAGGGCTTTTAGGTTTTAATTTTTTGATTTCAAATGCTTATGGTTCCAACTGGTTCACCAATAAACCAGCCAGTTCTCTTATAAACTGACCAGTTTTTATATTTACAGATTATTAAATGAAACCGAATAAGACAACCAGCTGATTCATACTGCTTCCGGTTGAACCGACTAGTTTAGTTTGGTTTTTAAAACACTGGTATTAACATAATCCTATCTTGACAACAAATCAATCTAACAAACTTATATAAATCCTTAGACTAATAAATAACAATACATATCAAATCATGGTAATGATGTATTGGATAATTTTGCAACACTTAATTAAATTTATGGATAATGGTTAGTGGATAGTGGATAGTGGATAGTGATGCCTCGGACCATATGGTTAGAGATAAAAATATACTTGATGATGTGAAGTGTGCACATTCGTATCCATATGTGAAAATACCTAATGGCTCCATCCTCTCCATATTATATGCTGGTAATACATGACTAACACTAAATATCAACTTAAAAGATGTTGTTAGTCTTGAGAAATCGAGATGAGATCCAATTTTGATCATATCCGAATAATTACGTTTTTTTTTCATATTTTGATTTTCCAAAAACCAAGATCACTTTAATTATATAAAATAATTAACATATAAATCACAATAAAACGTGAATCTTAATTCGTACCTTGTTCTAAAGCTTGATTATTATTTTGTTATATCCCTCAAATCATTTTTGAAATTGATTTATCTTAAACATCGTAGCTGCACAAGTATTCGGTCTCTAATGATATCCACATAACAAGTTGAGAGAACTTTATAACTCTTACAGAGAGGGTTATGCAAGAAGTGCTAACTCTATCAGAGCTTAAGCTTATTTATAATAATTTTTAAACATTTTAGTAATTTAATTTAGATTAAATCCTAATTTAATTAAATTTTAATTAAAATTACAAATAATTCTAATTAAATACCAATAATGCACAAATAAGATCTAACATTTCATATTGACCCTTATGCATTAAATATCTCATATTTAATCATAAAATTTCTCAAAAGTTACTATCAAATCCTACTTGATTAAAATATATTTGCTCTATTCAACTCATTCTTTATATGAGACTCACTAGGTTCCTAAATATGTTGACAATGATTATAAATTATAATTAAAATTCATAATTAAAATTCTCCTTTTAATTCATCTTTAATTCTCTAATTCAAGAATTTATAATCATAAATCAAGATTGATGTCTAGCAGCACATTATAACTAACCAAATATTTAGAGATGTCAAAGTGGTTTTAACTAACCTTTCTGTGTAAGATTTTTCTGTATAATTCAATCCTTTCATCATAAAATGTTTCAATTAGACATAGAGCATGAAGTTAATGTCTACTTTATTTTGAATCCGATCATATTATTCATCTGCTATTAGTTATTGATTTAATTAATGACATTTTAAAAATATTTGCAAAATATCATTCTACCTTGGCCAAGGATTTCCTAAATTAATACTAATCGAGAACAAGAAAACTTTCACCTTAATTACTTTAAGATGATGAATCACATCTTAGCTATGTAGTTCATGTTACATCTAATGACTACCGAATGAGCTATCCATGATTAAAATAGGTCATAAGTAATATCAAAACATAGCAATCTCTATACAAGATAAATTTGGAGAACTTAAGTCAAAAGTTCATTTATATAATCATCACAATGAGAATTTTGATAGACATATAAGTAATGTTCCAAATGAATTTCTCATATTAGGTTAATTCAATAAACTTGTTCTCTAATAAGCACCCGCACGTTTGTTTAAGTATCTCCGTACTTTAGCCTATGAGATCAATTACTTCCTTCACAAAGAAAAACATGACGTGTGATAGTATTTTTAAACTCTACTAATGTCTGTTCTTAATAGAACAATGAATAGGAATAATTTAGGGATACTACATGACTACAATATAAATCTCATTATTATGATCTCATTATAATTTTATTTGTAATGTATAATTATCTCATGGACTTTATCATATAAATCTATAGGGATAGTAGTCTTGACCTAGCTCAGCCTAGCCTAACTTTGGTTTAGGTTGGTCGGGCCACAGGCCAAGACTACTTAGCCAGGCCGGGCCATAGGTTGGGCTCGGGTTGAGGCTATCCCAGCCTGTGGCCCGAAAGGAATGTGCAAAATGATGTCGTTTTGCTAAATTTTTCTTTAAAAAAGTATAGAAGGGTCGAATCGGGACCTTGGTTGAGTCCAACCACAGACTGGCAACCATAAGCCCGTCGAGCTATAGGTTGCCCATTCTATAGGTCAGACTAGGCTAGGATCCACTCTATATATCTAAATATGTACAAGATAAAGAATGATTTTAAATTATTTTGTCACTAAGCTACAACTAATCGATTGGATATAAGGTATAAACCATAAACTCCCACTTGCACTAAGCTAATCGTTTAAGTATCCTATACTTTATCACTTTACGATGATCATGCTACTGTTGGGACAATGGCTTAATGAGAAATTCTACAAGAATATCTATAGTTAATACTTGCTTAAAGCTTACAACTTTTATCTTAATTATCATCATAATTAAGAAAAATTGACTATATACTTCTTTAGGTCTTTGATGAGACCTTAGCTCCGTTTACATGTGCAATAGCTATAATATTTTATAGTACATTACTGTCTTGTATAACATAAGAAACTATATCAAGTTCACTAAAGAATTTATTGATCCAATTAATCATTTTCACTAATGAAAAATATATTATGGCTTAATTAGCAACCATTGCTACATTGGAACCTTTCCGATCTTGAACAAAATTGTTTTAAGTAAATAAATCTTAATTAGGATTTATTTCTAAAGTTATATCTTTATCATCTTGAACTCAAATATCAACTCATACATAAAATAATGGATATCTTTAATGCTTCAGAAGTATATAATATCTTAAATAGTAAATATCTTTAGTACATCTTGGACTTAGAATAGGTGAACAACTTCTAATCTATCTCCATAAATCTAATTCCTAGAATTAAGTTGTTACCTTTTTATATTCAACAAGAGTTTCTCTTGGACAACTGTATTTTCAATAATTAAAAATTGGAATTATTGTTCTCTCTGAGCAATATGTCTCTACAGACTCGCACTGAAAATGAAAACTATACTCCTACTAACCTTTTCATTTATATGATAAATTCATAATCATCTAAAAAAAATATTTGAATTTATCAAGAAAGTGAATCTTTCAGTGTCTCATAACCTTCCAACTATACATCAAATGTATCAATAAATCCACTAGTTCCAATTGGATATATTGTCATAAGATTTCAACCTTTCATCTTTCATCTAACTCCCACTACTTGTCTTGAGAACCATTATCTTATAAGTATACATTGAAACAAACAATTTGTTCAGCATGTCTGTAAGATTATATCCAACCTTTTGGATATCTTATAACCTTTTATTATTCAATTTAGTTATAAAATTAATGGATGCTTTGCAAGCATCCCATCCTGAAATCATTAACTTTCACTCTTTTAAAGAGTTAACATTAATAATTAATATGAAATCTTCTAATAGATTTAATTGGAAATATAGAAGATAAGTCATTATACTAGACATAACTACAAAAGAAATAATATTGTATCATATAATATCTCATATTGTATTTTTTTTCCGTACATAAAATCATAATCTTGTGAAATTTTATTGTGAAGGTATTCAATAGAGAATCTCAATCCCTATAGATAACCAAAAATTTAAAACTCACCATAACAATCTCATCGAAGTGCTTCAACATTCTTAATGCTTAAAGTCTACTTAAATTTAAACAATTTAACTTTTGAAAAATTTGAATCATTATTTCATTTAATACATATGACTATATCATATAAAGTCATTAGTAATATAATGAAATATACATATTAACATTTTATGAATTGTTATTCCATCTAATACATGACATGTATAAGATTTAACAATTCATCAACATCAGCATCCTTTCATTGATTATTCTTCAACATGACAAGTTTCATAAGTTTCATATGATTCATAATAAAAAGGATACACATATCCTTATATGTAACTTTAAAATTTTCATTATGTTGATTTAACCAACATGGCATAAAAGGATAGTCTCTATTATCTAACTTTGTATTCTTTCCGTTATGTTAAGCATAAGTCTCATTTGATCTAGCATAGACAAACTGTTTGTATAAACTTGGATCAACTACTTTTGCTCAACAATCTATTTTTTTTATTATGCTTTAAGAATTATAATAATGTTGAATCTAAGTTAAGTATCAAATACTCATACATATAAACTAGAAATACATATGATCTCTATCATATCTCGTATAGGAAAAAAATTCATGCAATCATTTTTCTTATGACAACTATTATTGTGGTATGGAAAATTTCTTTAATTGATGTTCATGCTTATGCTTTTAGTAAGCTAAATTAAGTAGAAGAATTCAAACACGATATTATACCTTTTAGCTCCACTTTTGACAACCTCTTACATCTTGCTATTATGGTGTTGACATACATCTTGCATGTTATTACCAAAGTTTATGAGACATTAGTCAACTCAAAATATTAATACATTTTATCATGAACATGATTTTGACATATCTCTAAAACTTTGTCACCTAATGCTTAATAGGGATTATAGCAAAAATTACATAATAAGCATACAATTTTTCTATCCAACTTTGAGAACTCTTCTCAAACATATCCTATGTATAAGAAATTAGGTTCACTAACTTAGTATCAACTATACTAAACAAGGTAAATTCTACTAAAAAAATATAAATGTAAGAAAAGCAAGTAATTAATTATATGCTATGACTACTTTAAAAGATTAGGATTTTAATTATGTATTTGATTACTTCTACTATTTTATTTGAAATATTAGCCTTCACTACTATTCAGAAAGATTAATTTAATCTTTCTAGTGGGCTAGGATCACATTCGAATATATTTGATCTTGAGTTTGCTTAACAAACCAATTAAACTTAAATTAGGTAGATAGTAACTTTATCAATCACATCTGATGTGACTTCTAAATCCGTTAGCTGACAACAATTGCTAAACATATCTTATATGTTATTCTTAACCCTACCTCTAAATTCTTGTGATCATGAGTTTAGGCATCCAAATCACATAAATTTAGTTAAGTAGAACCCACTGTTATAAGATTAAAAATATTAAGGTTAAAATGGCCTTGAGTTTCGAAAAGTCTAACAATAAATAAAACTCTGGTTTATTCTTATAACAATGGAAGGAAAAAAGGTCACGCTCTCAACATGTATTTAATATTTTATACGAAGGATTTAATTTTGTTCGTCTCATCAAACATAAAATTGCATGTAAAATATCACACATATAAAAAATACAATTTAACATGCATCTTATATATATATATATATATATATAAAGCAAGCAACTTATGCACTCATAATCAAATTATATGCACAAAATATTAAGCTTTATTTGATTCTAGTTATTGATATGCATAATGTAAAATAATATTTCCAACTTATTAGAAAAATTAAATTATATTAAACTCATTGGTTCTTAAATGAAATAAGTTCCTACTCTAAATAGATTAATTTGATTTGAAAATAATTTTCAAATCAAATTGGAAACTACTTCTAATTAACTT
>JAOTAZ010000005.1:13180404-13194752 GCA_025629785.1 Erythroxylum oxycarpum
TTATTATTATTATTTAATTAGGTTATTATTGCTTATAAAATATTATTAATTATTAACCATGCATTATTAATTGTTAATTATTATTAAGTATTATATACTAATATTAAGTATATATATAGCCCTTAACGGTTTTATTTTATTTTTCAGAAAATAAGTTAAAATATAAGAGTTAGAAAATTTAAAATGAATTAATAAAAATAGTTATTAAGAATAAGGAATAAAAAATTAGATTAAAAATGTCTCCATGAGTCTCGGGTGTGGTTTATTAAGTCACAACCGTGACTAAAACTCGAATATTTAAAATAATTAATAAAAATAGTTGGTAAAAATAAAGAATAAAAATCAGATTAAAAAAATTGTCACAAGTATGACTTATTAAGTCACACCTGTGACTAAAATTCAAATCCCTAATCGTTCAATATTTCTAATTGACCTGCACAACCAAATATCACACTCGTTAATTACAGTTTCTTCTTCTTCGACCTGAAATTTCTTCTCCAGTGATTCTTGTGACTTCCTCTCATCTACCATCGGTTTCTTTGGTTACCTCAGGTTCTCTAACATCTGCTCCAACACGTCATTTACTATTAGCTATTGGTGAGATACATGTTAACTACAAAACATTAACCCTCTTTGTCCAAAATTGATCAAAAGATCACATATAAAATGTGTCATGTAAAACCCAAATGATCCTTACAATAAGGTTCAGTAGATACATTTCTATAGATATTACTTCTACTTCTTCGTTGTTGTGAACCATTAGTTTCTCCTTCCCTTTATTTGGCTTTATCTTGGATATAAACCCCTTTATTGTGGAAGCAACTTGATCAGATGCTTTACTACATAGCCACCAAATACTTAATGCAGCTATCACAAATTAGATTCCTAAATTAATAAGCCAAGGAGCTACTTGATGGCCTTTTAGGCTTTATACTGTTGGCTTCTTTATATTATGCGGACCTTTACCAGCACTGGTTTGACTAACATCAATATGTGGAGAAGATTTGAACTTTCTACCTTTGAACTTAGCAGGGTTCATCTTTGCCTTCCCTTTAGTTGCTTCGAGGGCTTTAGGAGTAGCAAACTTGAGTTTCTCCTCCTTAGCAATGCAATGGGCTATCAAAGTTTTGAAGTCCCATTCCTCATCCTGCGAATAATATGTCATAACTAGATTACTAAACTCTGGAGGGAGTGTATTCAGAGTCTGGTGAACAATGAAGACATCAGGAAGAGGAATGTTTAACATCTTCTATCTACTGTGAAGATGAATCATTCTCGAATGCACTCCATTACTCCCCCTTCTCTTGTATACCTCATGGAGAATAATTCTTTCATCAAGACACTTGTGTCAACATTAGGTGAGACTGTGTACCTTTAGGAGAAATTACCAAGAAATTGTTTCGCTATGTCTGTGTTCGAAAGTCCACTTAGCAAATAGTTAAGTATAGATGTCTTAATGATCATCAAACATAATCTGTTAGACCGATCCCAAGCTTTATAGGCTACTTTATGAACTCTGGAGCTTATGGATGTAGGTGGAGATGGCCTATCCATCCATATGGCTATATCAACCTCAAGTATCTCCATAGCTGTAGGCCCCATATTTTTTCTCTAGTTAAGCATAATTTAAATGAATTATGAGGTTTTGATGGATTTAAATTATTTTATTTGGATTTCATTATTATGTTAATGTTGGTAGGATTGTAAAATATGGTTTAGTTGAATTAAGTAGTAAAAGTATATGTATGAGGGCTTTTTGGGAAGATTACTTAAGCGTTTAAGTTACGAGGTATATAAGGAAGGATATAAGGGTCTTTGTACACTCATTAATGGAAAATTTGAAATAAAAAGGTGGTCTTGCTTTTCAAGAAGTGGAAAAACGTGGATTAAAAGGGATAAGAAGAGAAGAAACGAAAATTTAGAGAGAAAGCAAGGAGAGGGTTCGGTTTTGAGAGAAAGGAAGGAGGAAGTTAGGGTTTCTTCATTTCTTGGTTTTCAAGAGGGACTTTGAAGTTAACTCAAGAAGGAAAAAGGAAGAGAAGGATTATAGTTTTCATTAGAGCCAAGAAAATCATTGTTTGGTGAAGATTCAAGGTAAGTTTGATCTTAAGATTTTGGATTTTTTGAAAGTTTCTTGGTTCATATAGCTTAAGAAATGTATGAGTTTAAGCTTTCTAAGATCAATTTTAGTAAATATGTCTTATGAGTTTCTCAATTGGAATGCCTATTGATTTGGAAATTTTTGTCAACGTTGAAGAAAATCAAGAGAGGTAAGAGGAGCAAGAGTAAAGGTTTATTCAGCAAGGAAATTAAGGTGGGTTTCATGTTTATAATTGAGTAATGAGCCACTAAGGTTTCTTTTCTAAATCAAGAAAATAAAAGGATTTCAATTAAATGTTGTTTTTATTGCTTTTGATTTATTTGAGAAATTGTTACATGTTTGGTGTATAAAATTTTGATGATGAATTGTGAATTACTAAATGAAAAGGTTTTCGAAAAATTGCATGTTCATGAAAAAAACAAGTTTCCAAAATGTTGCCATTTGAGCAATCTGTTTTCAAGTCATGAATTACATGTTATGTGGGTTTGGTTTAGTCCATTCTGTTTTATCAAGTGCACTTGTCTAAAGGCTTCTCCCGCCTGCCTGTTAGTGGCATGGAGTTCCTTCATGGACTCCCTTACGACTACACAAAACCATTATATGGGATTGTGTTAGTTCGTTCTGTTCACAACTACATAAGACCATTATATAAGAATGTGTTAGTACATTCTGTTATAGACTACCCAAACCATTATGATCTGCTTATATGTTTACTTGTGTTTACAAGTTTGATAAATGCATGATTTATGTTGCTTAAGAATTGTTTGATTGATGAGAATTTGAAAAACATATGTTTTATGATTCAATAAGAAATTTCAATGGCAATGAACTTTTTGAATGGTTTTGCTTGTTATCCATTATAAACTTGTTACCCAGAGCTTTCAAGCTCACCTCCACTTTCCGTCCCATCCTCAGGTGAAGAGAATGAGATGGGGTGAAAGAAAGTCAAGGCATTCATTTGATTATAAATATTTTGTATTTTAAGTTAGATTGATGTAAAAACAAGATTTTAGACACACGTCGAGAATTATGGGGTTTTGTATCTTTTGTATTCCAGATTTTGATATTGATGATATAATGTGGCTTAGAATGCCATTAAAGTTTTGTAAACTCTTATTTTTATGATGTTAATGAAATATGGATTTATGTATGGATGATTGTTAAGTTGAAATGTGAAATTGTGTATGGATGATGTAAGTCGAAAGTAAGTATATTTGAAGAAGTTATCCACTTGAGTTGATGAACTTTGATCATAAATTGTTGTTGCTTATAAGTGAGAGGTTATGGAAATGAAAAATAGGATTTGGTGGATGATGCGAATTTGATGTAGGTGATGAACCAAATGATTAAAGATTAAAAAATTTTAAAAAGGAAATTTGGTAGTTGAATTGTTATGAATGATGCTGCTTTTGAGGAAGTGAAGTTGGGAAAATTTTCAAGTCTTTCATAAGGGTAAAAATTGTGTACTAACTTCAAGGGAAAAACTGTATTGATATAGGTTGAATTGGACAAAGTTGTCTGCTTCAAATTGTAGATCTTTCTTTTAGCTTTCCAACGATATAAAGTATGAAATTTTTGGACAATGGAGTTGAGAGATATGATCGTTAGAAGTTTGTGATGTTGTTTAGGATGGATTTTCGGGATAGTTGCTTTATTTTGAAATTCTGACCCTTATAGAGGCATAAATTGTTTTTGAGATCTTCATGAAAGTTTTAGGTCTAAAAGTCTTCTTCGAAACAATCTTTGAATGACACTAATCCGATATTTTTAGTGAAATTTATGCCCTTTTCACTACTACAGGTCAGAAGTAGAAAAGCAAGAAGTTGGCGCGATTGCAACTCTGTTGAGATCACGAAAATTTGCGTGATCGCGACTTCGCGGCCACGATTACAGGTCGCGATCGTGCATTGCCCTTTCCCCCTAAACCTAAACATATTTCACTTTTCTGACCATAACTTTGTCGTCTGACCTACAAATGACCTGATTTTTTAAGCAATATATTCCTAACACATTCTTCTATCTTTTAGTAAAATTTTATAACTTTTGGTATTAATTTGAAAAAGATTGATTGAATCAAAATGAGAGGATCGGTTGAAAGAGTATGAGTTGGATATTGTTACTGAACATGCTTCAGTATTTTGGTGATATCTTAATCTGTAGAGCTCCAAATGAGATTATTCTTATTTTTAACTAAACTAGAGACATAGAGCTATAAGTTATCTGAAGGAATTGATTTTTAATTCAGTTTTGAAGACTTTCAATTTCTGGATGGAAATCGAGGTTAGTATGTAGTGTCGGTTAATAACAGTCCAAGAATGTTTGGGCTATAACTTTTAGATTTCTGAACCAAATTGAATATTTTTGATGTCATTAGAAACTTAAGACAATGGAAAACAAATGTTCTAAAGAAGTCGGATTGAAATTCCGATTTAAGGTTTCTCAAAATTTGTTCGGAAATAGGAGAAATGAGTTCATTTTGTATGTTTGACTGGTGTGGGCACGCCACCCTCGTGGAATGCACATCCAGATGTGACGTAGAACATTAGGCACATGACTCGCAAGGGCAGGGTCCCAACACTTATGGTATTAGAGCAAGAGTTGGGCTCCGTAAACAAGCGGGACCTAACATATTCAGTATCAGAGCAAGAGTTGGGTTTCGGAAACAAGTGGGATCCAACAATAGCATTCAATACATCCTTCGTCCACTTCTTTGTATTGAACCCGATCAAGGTTTCAATGGGGACACTGATTTTGTTGACCGAAAAGGTGACTGTAAAATAAAATTGATTAGATTAGTACAAATGTAGGATAACAGTGATACTTAAAGCTATTAAATAGTATCTTTTCTAAGAATCCGTTCACACATATTATGAAACACTTGTAGGACAAATATATAAAATATGTAACTAGACCTTCACATAAAAACGATCAGAGTACAAACCATCAACACTCACGACACTACCACTTATGGGTGAATAGATCATTCAAGTAACGACTTTCTTCTATTCACTGCCTTTATGCACATCTCAAAATCTCATGTAAGGCCAACACCTGTGGGCAGAATAACTAAACATGAGACCAGAGATATCCCTTAATGTGTAAGTAGAACAATTCAAAATACTAACTTGAAAGGCCACTGTGGTGACTACATCCTCATCAGCAGTCACAAAGTCCACAAATACAAGGGATACATCTTTATGTTATTCTCAAATTCTTTATGGGTATATGGTATGTGACAATGTAACATCAATAAATGAAAAAACTCAAATGCATTGTCTCATTGTCACACACTCATATTGAAGACATTCTCTGAAAACTTCATTTGAGACTTTTGTAAAGGAAAAATCTCAGTAGAGCGACTATCATGCATCACCAAATATTGCATACATCTTTATGTTATCCTTAAATTCTTTATGGGCATATGGTATGTGACAATGTAATATCAATAAATGAAAAAAAAACTCAAATGTGCAGTCTCATTATCACAAACTTATGCTAAAGACATTCTCTGAAAACTTCATTTAAGACTTTTATAAAGGAAAATCTCAATAGAGCGACTATCATGCATCACCGGACACTGAACCGATCACCTAAGACATGAGAGCCTCATGTATCTTCATTAAGGCAAGTTTGTTGCATGAAAATTCACTTAAAAATGTCTTCAGAATGTCTCAATTATACTTTCAAGTAACTATCATACAATCCTAAACACTGAACATAAGACCTGAGATTCAAAAACTTAAAGTATCTCCCTCATGTGATGTCCGAAGCATGAAATTTCACTCAAAATCGGATCCAAAACGCCTTAATTCCTTTTCCTGGAGTTAAACTTTAATTTATTACTAATATAATAAATCCAAAAAAATGGAAATTTTCATTTTATATATTTTCCAGACCCGAAAACTAACCCAAAACACCCCGAGGCACCCTTACGGGTAATCTGAAATTTTTGTGTTTTTTTCTAAATTACTATACCTGCTGACGTTAGCATTGCATTAGCTTATTGTAGCGCTAACGTCAGTAATGATGTTATCTACAAGCACACGCATCGCCCAATGACGCGCCTCAACAATGTTCAGCACGTGCATTGCACGTGCAACACGTGACGCAACACTGTCCACTCACATGTCGACTGCGTGTCTGACACTTGCAGCACACGCACCAAACGTACTGTTCACCCGTCGCATGCCTGACATCTCCGTGGCCCTTGCTGAAAAATGGTGATTTTCGACGAATTTCGGGTCAGTTTGTTGCACTCTAGGGCTCTTTTTCATCCCGTTTCTCAAGACTAAACACATGTATACTATTTCTATGTAATAAAAAGCAAGAAATAACTAAGAAATAAAAGTTTATTCTTCGAAAAACTTATGGAGAGAAAAAAAAATCTTTGTTTTTAACCACCCAATTACGTTACTGTTTTGATACCGCGTGTAACACATAACGATAACTTAGTTACATATCTCAAATCAAACGCGAAAGGACAAGAAATCAAGAAATGTAGAAAATACCTGAGTTCGGTTCCACAATTTCAAACAAACTTTCTGAAGTTGAAACAAACGTGAATCTACCGCCGCCTTCACGAAAACTGCTCTCCGGGACGTCAGTAAGATCTTTCTATTGTTTTCTCAAAACGTAAGCTCTCTTAAAGAGTCAGAGAATCCTTATGTTTACGATTGATAAAAGCAACTGCATGAGACCTTAACCTTTATATATAGCTTCTATATCGAGTTTTCCTATCACAGGCTCGATATGGGTTCGGTTGACACTGATTGAGATCCATTTTTTTACCCGGACTTTAACCCATTGATTTAAATCATTTATTAGGTCACTTTATTATCTTTATCCGGATCAAATTACGTAACTTAACCGATAAGTTATTTAAAAACAGAAAAATGCAATGAAATATTGTTCAACTTTATGGGAAATTACAAAAATTTCTAACATGGTCCGTCCTCTAGATATAATCCTGTGACATTGTCTTTATCTCCTGTATCTCCATCTACATATATTTTCCATAGTAAATATTTATCTCTAGCGGGTCTTTATGTCCTTTAATGGCTGTCACCATTTCGAACATAAAATCTAAACTTGAGATTTTAAAGAGTTGCTTAGGATGTACTTGAATTCTCCAGCTCAACTGACCATTTCACTAGCCTTTTTGATACATTTGATTTCTGCAGTACTATCTATATAATGGGAGATTTATTCACACAGAGTGAGTGAGCTTGAAAATAAAGCTCGTCTTTCTTACGCCGATGAGGAGTGTGAAAGCTACTTTTTCTAATTTTAAATAATTCATCTTTAGGCCCTTTAACATCTTGCCTGCATAATATACTGTCCCTCCTTGATCAAAAGGGAGCTAAAGGTTGCATCTAAAACTACCATAGATGTACAGGGGTTCTCCTCGTCCTTTAGCTTTCATAATATCTTGAAAAATAGAAAGTATGGATCAATGATCTTAATAAAAAGCTTAAACTTTCTATCCTGCTTATCAGTCTTTGTGCTCTTTCACTTATTTTTGATGGCTCCATGTGCAAAATAACCTCTCTTTTTTGCTTTTATTTCGTGTGAGTGATTAGGAACCCAAAGAACCTTTCTACCTCTACCGCTAGATAGATTTTTCATGATTCAACTTTATGTCATATTTAGAAGGGTGTAAAAATATTCTCTTAGGTCAGCCACATGGACCCCTCCTTCGTTTGTTTTTACTTCGAGCAATAGGTTCCTTTGTTCGTCCTGAATGATGTTTCTCCTCGTATGCTTTGTTCATTCTTATTTAATTGTATCTAGAGTAAAGCATCTATGAAGCTCAACATTTTATGCCCTCAGGATATGTCTTCTAGCTAGCTTATCTTAAAAAATGGATAAATCTTTCACCTATTCTTAATTTAAGTAGTTGATCTGTCAAATTTTTAGTAGATATATCCATACCTACACCAATGTTTAACATCTTAGTGCTCCCTTGATCTCTCACAGCTATGTGCTCGATTTCCTTGTTACGTTATGCCCTTAATTCTTGTGTTGGATCCCTTATGTATACAAAATTCTCCCATTCTATTTCTTTTAACCTTCGAATTAGAGCTGTTAATGTTTCTCAAGTTTCACTCTGCATCTTTTAGGTCTAAATATTTATGGGCTCTTTTCTGAAATTCTTTAAAGTTTCAAGGTTGCATTGAGTTTCAGAGTGGCCGGCTTAACCCATTTGTGAAAGTTGTGACTACCAACCTAGTGTGACATAAAATTGGATGTACCTTGTTGGAATGAAGAGATAGATAAACGTTTGCTGAAGACTCCGAAACCACGAGCTCATCGCCCCTGTTAACTTTGATTTGATGGCGTTTGGTCCATTAATTCTCGGTATATGCGGGCAAGTGACGCTAGGTCTTGCATTTCCTTCATAGATATCCAATGTTAAACTTGGGATCTACAGCATCAACACTTCTGGGGCGAGAGTACTATTATTAACGATACTTATATCACAAACATGCGTCACATAATTTCTTGCAGATGGGGCGAGGGCAGTGGGATCCATGGGAGCCCATCCGATGGTGACTGTGGTGGCGAATACTAGTCTAGTCTAGTATTCGCCAATCAGGGCAAAGTGCAGAACTACTTAAATGGGAATGATTAAAAACTTTAAATTTCCGCCGATGGAAACAAATGATGTGGACTTAACATACCTACAAGAAGAAAAAAGATTCGGGATTTTGGAATAGGTTAATATAGGATAAAGTCAATGACATTCTTCTTTACATAGAAAAGAAATTCAGGATTATGGAATAGGTTAAGTTGAAGAAAATTATTATCAATTTTAATATAAGATTTTCGAATCCTGAATAAAATAGGATTTTATGATTAAACCTCCCTCGAATCCCTCATTTCCTGCAAGTGACAACAGTTTCCAGCAGTGATGTAGGCTTCTTGGACTTGTCAGCTTGTAGTGTTTCACAGTAGTAAAACGACGAATTAAATGCATACATTAGCATGTGCATCATAAAGTTCTAAATGCAAAACAAAAAACAATATGCTTATATACCAAATTGATCCAAGACATTATTCAATTAGGGTGGTATATAGCTATGTGAAAAAAGGCACTAACAAGAAACCCTAATTACTCAATAACTCAAGGAAGATGAAGATGGAAAATGAAAAAGAAACGCTGATCTACAATTTGTATTCAGAACCCTCTCCTCTTGTTAGCATTGGAAGAACCACGGCCATGTCTATTCCACACAGCACTCTACAGTCAAATTGTTAAGCATCTCATCACTGTGGATTTTGGGCAGCCCATAGTTGTTGATACATCTGCATGCCGTGTATAGGTTGACCAGGAATATAAGGTAATCCATGACCACGCTGCGGCTGAATAGAGCTGCCATCATTCTCATCCGACGACTCGCTAGAGGCCCCTTGAGGAGGACTAGCTTCAGGTATTTGTCCGCCGAAATTCAGCATCTGAGCTTGAGGCACTGCTGAAGGCCCAGACTTCGATGCAGAGTTTGGTGAAATAAAGCTGCCCACAATGACCTGACAGGCAACAGGGAAAACCAAAACTTGAAACAATAATAGTAACAATAATCATACAACTAACAAGCATATATGATATGATACATCAGGCTTAGAGAGTTTAGTGTGGAAAACAGGACCACCAAGATACCTGCACGGGTGATGCAGCCAGTAGCACCCCAGCAACACCACCACCCAAAACTCGGCCATCCGGCCCGGCTAACGATACGCTCAAGCCTCCATCTCTAATGTGATTGCCATTATTTTCAGAGAACCAGTAAGAACCTGATAGAGAAATGATTTCAAATCGGCCCTGCAACCAGGAGCTCCAAATTAAAAAGGCAGTATAATTTTACAGGAAGACTACATAAAACCCAAAAGACACACAAGCATCCCGAATAACAACAGATCGATGCTAAGGGGACAGTCTTGAGAGGACAGCCACCATCACTGAAACTGTATAATGAAAGTTGGACCTGCCTCAGCACATTCGCAAGTAACCCAATTTCATGATTTATAGTTATATATCTTATATGATCATGAATTCATAATTAGTAATAAAACCCTATATCTGACACCATAACACTATCTATCACGAAGGACATTTTCCAAAAACACATATTTGCCAAAAGTTAAAAAGAGACACACCACTTGAAGATTATTGCGCCCTATCAAACACTAACCTATATTAGTTCTATTCCAACTTGGTTCCCGTTAATACACTATCCTATATGGTACCTCACAAGGTAGAGCTCGTAGTTGAGCTATATGAGTACACTTAAAACATAGAACCATAAGAGTTTAAGCAGCCAAAAATGCGCAGGTTTCAAATGCTCATACATACATGATGTTTCTACACCTGCTTAGCATAATTTCAGCAGGAAATTAGTTTTAAGTGAAGGTACATTACAGATTTCACCATTAGACCAATATGAGAAGCATAGAGAATCAAATCATTAACTCCAGCAGAATCAGTTGGCTGCAAATAGACATATAACAATTTATGTTCTTGATAGGACAAGGAGTCATGACCATAGGTAATTAATGGCTCAATAACCATTCTTTAAAAACTTATCCACCATCTAATAGTAGAATCATGTACACTGCAGCTTATATGCTATTCACAATAACATAATCCTTTAATCAGCATAATTAATAGACGTTTTCGTAAAAATGTGTTGAAACTGAAGTTCTTTCCTCAAGGTCATGGTACAGTGAAAAAAGAAAAAAACAAACAGCTAAGTTGCCAATTTAGCCTCCCAATCAAAAGCCAAACATCAAATATTGTTTACGTGGAGTAGATAATCAGCGAACCAAATGAGACCCAAAGGAAATAATAAAAGAAATAACAAATGAAATTGAAAAAATGCAGATGTGAGCAAAAAATGTAAAAGAGAAGCGTGCAGGAATTAGGATATATGAGAGATAAGGGATCGAAATGCTTGTAATCAAGGGGAAAACATACCATAATTTATGTCTACATTTTATCTTAAGCATTTTCAAATCATCCTAAAGCCAGAAAGAAGAGATCTTGTGGTGTGGTCACTTTTAAAACCTTAAACTGCAAGACTGGGCAATATGTAAACTAAGATCCAACTTCATTCTCAACGATTTTGGATGACACTTGTCGTCCAATTTGGGCCACAAGTGGAAGTCATTTTAGGATTATATGTTGTAGATGTCTAATTAATGATGAACAAATGTCAAATACCTCGTATGTCACAATGCCCCCAGATATTGCCGGCTGGCGAAGGGTAACATTGCATATAGCACCATTTGCTGAGAGAATACAAATAGTTCGTGGCCCTTGCTGTGAGAAAGCTTTAATCTTTGAAGCAATGTCCTGCAGAAAGGCAGGCGCTCTTGTCAGATGGCCTATAATATTTGAAAAGCTGTTACAATCTATAAAGATTGATAATTTAACCTTCAAGACCATATGCAGAGACCCTTCTCTTAAGATATATTAGAAGGAACGAAAACTTCCTTAATGGACCTCAAGATTAGTTAATCAATCTAAAAGACTTCACTCACTCGAGAGAATCATTCAGTGAGGCAAACCTAAGTGCGTAAAAGGTCGGATCAAACAAACATTTAAAAAATATAGGCTATTTTGATTAGAACTTCCTGAAGGTGTGCAAGCCAAGTAATGAACGTGAGATAAACAGAGACTTTTCTGCACAAGGATTGTCTATTGACTAGTTCAGCGGAATGAGAAGTCGATATGTTATGTCCTGCCTCCTCCAGGAATTGCACAATTGCTAGTAGCTGATGTTGTGGGTATAACCCAGGTCAAGTTGTAGTTTACTTTCATATATATCAGCTGACTCCAGAAAAGAAAAAATTGAGTCTACATTTCTTCATATGCATCTATTTAAGTGATCAATATTCCAGAATCCAAAGGTCACAAACATTCATCAAAAAACTTTATGTGGACAGCCACTTATATTATTTACATAAATAAGATGCTTTTATAGTTATTAGCCAAAATCCTAACAGTTAATGACCTACCCCGTAGTTCATGGAACCCATGATTTGAAATTATTGAAATTTACTGAAATCTACAATAAAGAAAGAGAGAATGACAGAAATATCAAGAACACCCAATAACGTTACACCAATCTAAGTGATTAAATCAGCAACAAAACCATCTTTTCTATAATTGGCATCATCATCGCCAAAGCTTAATTCTATCATTAAACCGTCTTCATTCATACCAATCATCTTCAAGGAAATCACAAAACCAACCATATTCTTGATCTATGCAAATGAAGAACTAAGACCTACGCATATGTTTTTCACAAGAAGCCCTAAACTAAAAGAACGCCTAGAGCAACCTTCAAAAGAAATAAAAAAGGAAACATCACGCCAAGCTAACAATCACTTTTTTTAAAAAAATAATAATAAATCATACAAACCTCCCCTGTTTTAACTGTAATGACATGTGGTGTAAACCCAACTCCTCCAACTCCACCTGAAAGATGTAAAAAGAAAAAAAGAAAGACGTTCAAAGGTTCCAACTAAAACAAACAGAACGCAGCTCAAATATACCAAAGTTTCAAGCTTTCACAACAATTTCCACTAAAAGAACTAAAACTTTAAAAATTCAAGCACATAATCATCAGCAGCCCACCTAATGCGTCGAGCTGTTTCTTCCCAGAACCCGGGGGACGTCCCCTGTTCCGCTTAATCGGTGGTTCAGACGCCGCGCCGCCGCCGGAATCCGTATGTCCGGAAGAAATCGTCGAAGTTGGCGCCAGACCCAACGAAGTGTTACCATCGGAATTGTACTTTCTGGGCCTTCCCCTCTTCTTCTTTGCTGGGTCGACACCAAACCTCATTCCACCGGAGGACGGCGGAGACGATCCACAGAACCCACCTGCGTTGAGTCCTTCACCATCAAGCTGCTTCAGTTGCGGCCGCTGAGCCCCAACAGAATTGAAGGGAAAACCGCCACCGGCCGCGGCTGCCGGAGGAAGATTAGGGGTAGTGATCATGGATGGGTGAGTGGCAGTGTTAGTGGGGTAAGAGGAGGCCGGAGGCCCCAGCATCATGTTAGGTTGATGGTGGAGGTGGTGGTGGTGTGGTGGTGGATGTGGCGCCACTTGTAGTGGCACCGCTGCTGCTTCTCTGGAGTCCATGTTATTTCCTATATTTTGTCTTTGTTTTCTTTTCTAGTCCTGAGTCCGAGTGGATGGGGTTAGTATTCTTGTGTTCATTTGGGTTTTTACTGTTTGGAAGGCAAGGCAATTTGGGGGTGAAGCAAAGATAGTGTTGTAGATCGCTGGTGGGTGCGTGAGTTATCTACTTTCAGTCACTAGTCAATGCTAATTGATTGTTTGTTGTTGAAAAGCTGTAATCTTGTGCTTTTACGCCCCAAAAGCTGAACCCAAGTAACTCTGGTTTTGTACCTCCTGGATTTTGTAAGTTTTCTAAATCTCCTTAATTTGTGTTCTCCCACTATTTTTAGAGAGTTGTTTCTCTTTTATTGATCATGTTTGTTAGCCCTTCACGGACGTGGTTTTGATCAAACCTGCTAGGACTCGGAGTTTGTATTATTTTACAATGCAAGAGATAAATTTCTTTAAGGTAATTTAGACTTCTCATTGATTAATGTCACTTTGCTGCATTACTTACTTTAATTAGCTATGAAGGATAGGATACATATTGATCGTCTTTTCTTAGTATATTATATAGCCATTGAGTTTAAGCATAGAATATTAGTCTTCCTAACAAAAGTCAAGGACGTGTTGTTATCTTTACCAATCTATTATGCTATGCTTCCCTTTTTTAATCAATATTATTTCCAACATAAACAAAAGATTAAAAAATACATTGACTTCAACTAGAAGTCAACATAAATAAGACTTTATTAAAACTCTAAATCCCCATACGCTAATTTTTATTTTAATCTCTTACACTGACAAAAGTAGTAGATTTGAAATTAAAAAAACGATATTTTCGTTTCTAAATTATTATTTAACTAGACCTAGATTTTCTAAAAGTTCTACAATATATATTATCAGAGACTGAATATTTTATATTAATCAAAAGGTGGTGTTTTTTTAAGGTTGAATTCATAGCTTGTCTTTAGTTCATTATACGCTACAATCTCGTGTCTTATTTGATGATACAATTTCTAATACACCTATAAACATTCTTAATTTAAGTGTTATTAGCAACATAGACGAAGCTAGCTGGGGCAGTGATGCATTGAGCTTCCCAAAATTTATAAAAATTAAAT
>JAOTAZ010000005.1:13238503-13253305 GCA_025629785.1 Erythroxylum oxycarpum
AGTCATTCTTTATGGCGATAGAAAGCTCTCAACAGAAACTACAAGTTTCATGAAGATCGTTTTCTCAAATTCTGCCTAAATCAAAAGGTCAACTTGCTACTTTAAAAAGTCAAACTTTCTCAATTCTTCATATTCTCACACTTTTACTCTTTCTTTCTTACTTTTCAACTCCCATTTCAATCAACTCATTCTTTTTAACTCTCAAAACCCATATAAATCTACTCAAATATCAAAGCCATCAAAACTAATCAATTCTTTTCTCATTAATTTTCTTAAAGCAAAATTTCATATATAACACAATACTTATACAAAAATACTCATTTCATACATTTAATATTTCTAAATTTCACTTAAAAATCGGGGTCCAACACAAAGCCTCAATTTCTCCATTTACTCTCTCAATTTTTCTCATCCAAGATAAAATCCCTAATTAATAAACATCCAAAATTGAACATCATATAAGGCATAAACACCAAAATTAACTTTAGAAAACACAATCTCATACCATTCTTAAGCTATCTAAACCAAAATCTCACTAAAAATTCAAAGAACAAAAAAATATTCTCTTACCTTAATCTTCTCCTAATTTGAAATTTCTTGGCTTGAAATAAAGCTCGTGAGCTCCTCTTCATTTTTCTCTCTTGGATCTACATCAAAATCCTTCTTAAAGTCTCATAAAAATTTAAACCTAGCTTATTTTTCTTCTTCTCCTTTCTTTCCACCGAAAGCTCTCCCCCTTCTCTCTTCTTTCTTCTTTCTTTTCTTTTATTTCACTCAATTTCGTACTTCCCTTGCTTCTGAAATGACAGCCACATGTCTTGCCCTTTAATGAATGCAAAAAGACCATTATTCCCTTCCATATATGCCTTATAACTTAAAACCTTAAGTGAACTTCCAACAATGCCCTTCCTTTTTGCCTTAAAAACTGACATCTTGTCTCCTTATTTTGATCAGGTAAATGAAATAATTTCGCAATACTTCCTTCTAGAAAAATGTTCCTCTATGTCTTATGTTTCCATAGACACGAAAAACACTCAATTTGGTTCAGAAATGAAGAAGTTATGACCAAAACACTATCAGACCAGTACAAAACCGATACTGAATACTACACCTAACTTCACTTCAGAAATTGAACATCTTAAGGACTGAACTGAAATTTTATTCCTTCAGAACATTTATAGATCCATGTCTCTAGTTTAATTTGCAACAATAATCAACTCAATCGAAGCTCTATAGCTCCAAATATATCCAAATTACTGAAGCATGTTCAGAAAGATATCCAACTCATACTCTTTTAATCGATCTTCCCACTTTGATCCGATCGATCTTTCTCAGTTTGATCTCAAAATCATAAATTTGGTATGAAGAGATAGAGGGATGTCTTAGGAATCCAACGCTTCAAAAATCGGGTCGATCGGATGTTGAACGAAAATGTTATGGCCAAAACAGTGGAGAGAGGTCGAAGCAGGCGAAAAATTCGAAAATCGACCGAGCGGTCGATGGCCGAGCGGCGATGGCCGAGCGGGTGATGGCCGAGGGGCAATGGTCGAGCGGTCAATGGTCGAGCGGTGATGGTCGAACGGGCGATGGCCGAGCGGTGATGGCCCTTTTCCAAACCGACTTTCTAACTTCTAAATTCCATAACTTTTGACCCAGAACGCTAAAAATTACAAATTTGGTATCGATGGAAAGATAAAAAGAAGCTCTACAACTTCCATGAAGGACTCAAAACTGAATTAGGTATCTAAAGGGGTCAAAAAGTCCACACAAAGTGACTGGTTGGCAACTTCATCCTAAACAGCATCAGAAGTTATAAGCATCATAAATTTTCACTCCCTTGTCCAAAAATTCCATACTTTGTATCATTGGAAAGATAAAAACAATCTCTATAATTTTCATGAATATCGTACAAACCAATTCAGCCTTAAAAAGGGTCAAAACTTCTTTTTAAACTGGCTGTCCAAAAAAATGTCATCTTAAATAGTGACACAACTTTCAAAAATCATAACTTCCTATTCCATTATCCAAAAATCTCATACCTGATACCAATGGAAAGATAAAAACATGACCTACAACTTTCATGAAGACTCCAAGAACAAATTCCATTTCTATGATGGTCAAAATTCCAATCAAAGTTTCTGCCCTGAAATTTCCATACTAAACAACATTCAAACTTCAAAAATTCACATCTTTCAACTCCTACATCCAAAAATGGCATGCTATACCTCATTGGAAAGCTATGAACTTTCTCTACAACTTTCAAGAAGGCTACTTAATCCAATTTAGCCTATAACAGTTCAGAATTTTGCCTCAAGCCAGAACTCACAAAAACTACCCTATGAACATTTACAAAAACAAAGCAAAGTAGTTTTTAGAACAAACCTCGGAAAATCACAATAAAACTCAAAGGTCTTTCATTAATATCAAAAGATGAATTCTTAAAAAGCTTTGTGGGCATTTCTAACTCCAATACATTAAAGTCTCGGAAATTCAAATCATAAAGAAGCTACATGAACAATAATTGTACTAGCTCACTTTCTCAATTATAAAGATGTCACCCACAAACAACACATACATAAACAAAACAACATTTCAACTTTTTATTCTAGTCATCTCCACTCCATTTCTACCAACTTATTCATCATAAATTTCATAGTACCCTTAAACATATGAGTTTACTAAAAAATCTCATAATCATTAAAAACCAAAATCAAATTTTCACTCTTCATCAACTTATTACATTCACTACCTTAATCTTGTATAAATCATTTCAAATTCAAGAATTTTCCTTTTTCTTTGCATATGAATAAATCACCACCAATTCCTCAAGTTCGGGGTCCAACATGGAATACCTTATTCATCAACGCTATAAAAGCTGTCAGAGCATTTGTCAACCCAAAATGCATCACCAAAATTTCAAAGTGCCCATATCTGGACCTAAATGCACTCTTTGATACATCAGCTTTTGCTATCTTCAATTAATAGTACCCTGATCTCAAATCCATCTTAGTAAACACCTGAGCTCCTTGTAACTGATTAAGTAAATCATTAATCCTCGGTAAAGGATACTTATTCTTCACTGTCACCAAATTCAACTATCTATATTCAATACATAATCTCAAAGTCTCATTCTGTTTCTTCACAAACAACACCGGAGCTCCCCAGGGTGACACATTGGGTCTGATGAAACCCTTATCTAATAACTCTTGGAGGCATTTCTTTAGCTGACTTTATGACTCAATCTCCTATATTGGATGACCTATAATACACAATAATTGTGATCACTATACGAATCTCTCACTATATATCATGTCTAAATGCTCTCATATATCCCTAAGAATGTCAAACCATGCTCTGATACCAAAAATTGTAACACATCACTACCATAGAGCATATGCCCGAACATCCAAAGGACATTCAAGAACATACCCTATGAGAATGGCATATTAGAGTAATCGTATTCATTATTATGGCATCATACAAAACATAAGTGATCATAAGTTCAAAAATTCTCATTTCATTTCACAACATCATTTACATTGTCATTACATCTCGTAATCCATATATGTACATTACAAAAACATCTGAGAGTTTACTGTTTTTTACAAAATATCTAATATGAAATGAGATGCTAATAAAATCAATCTATCTAATATCTAACATGAAATGAGATGCTAACAGAAACAATCTATCTAAACTCCTCAAACATCAACTGACCAATCCTTTGAGCCATTCCTGATTTAAAAACTGATAATACTAGACTGCTATTAGATTGCTTTAGAAGCTAGGTCTCCTCAATACCTGAAAAAATAACGTTGCAATTTTAATGAGTTTTGCGAACTCAATGAGTGAACCATCATTGATGTGCTCACTCAAGTCAAAACATAACATCACAAGTATATCACATTAGCTTGAATCAATTCCCATATAGTTTTGTATACCAAAGCACGCTATACATTATATCTCAATAAGCACATTATAATACAAACATTTTATAGAATATTTTCATAACAATCAAATCTTTTACCTCAATCATTCATATCATCAAATGTATACAAGTATTACAGATCACTATATCAACACAATTCAATACTTTTTTTCACAATCATTCATATGTACACAAACATAGCATAATATTATATCAACTCAGTTTAGTCATTCTTTACAATGTTTAATATGATGCATGTAAAGATATATATGCAATGCACATGAGACTTCACTTTCATTTTTATTTTGTTGTGACCGAGTGCCTATTTAATTGTCTCGTATCTATTGTGGATATCAAGCTCATTTCAAAAACTATTCTGTATCCATTGTGGATACCGAGCTCATTAATTGTTGAGTTTGTGGCTCTGTGTGCACATTTATGAGCTTTAAGCACTTTTTCACATTGGTCACTCTGATCACAACCCCTTTATTTGATTATGCATATCAATGTAATGACAATGCATCAAATCACATATTATGCTATCAATAACTTTCATTCGGTGTGCACAATCATATAACACATTCATCATATCTAAGTTTGACATTCAACATATAATTGAGAACACAATTTCCATATTCACATTCAATTTGCAAACAATTCCAATATAGTCCCGAATAAAAAACTCCTCAGACCATTAACACAATCATATCAGTAACAATTCAATATCTAATAGTTAATTAAGAACAATTCAAATATAGTGAGCAAACGTTTATTTTAGCTCACAGTATGCTCTAGATAGCTATTGCCTTGATGAGCTAACAATGTCTGGGAGTTGTCGATCAATTTGTGCTTCTAAATCATGCAAGATATACATATGTACACATTACTAGCTTGTTTAACCAAATAAGTACTCAATCACACACTTGTATATGTGCTATGTTCAATGCATACTCAATTGACTTTTCCCTGGTATGTATCCTTAATCACAAGTCCTTATCATTCAAATATTATAGCTTGTACATAGCTTGCTTTCAATTAGGTTATGCTTTACGTAAGTTTGATTACTCCAAATTCATCACTCATTCATTTATACCTAGTTCACATTGTTCATTTCCTTTGAATCACATTTGCATTCATGAGACATCTTTATACCATTGACAACTCATACTTCCCAAATTCATATACATTGATATTAAAACAATTCATTCCTTAAGGTTGAACATCAATTAATAATCTAAACTTATCAAACCCTTAACCACTTAATCCAACATCCAACTAGGTTCATTTTCAAGCCTCATTCAAGTTTAAATACACCAATGTAAAGTGCTTTGTCCTCATATGGTTCAACAATTTCACAAAACAAAATTTACCATGTCAAAACCTTACCCACGATTGTGGGGTACTGACCGCGCGTCGTAATGCTAATCAAAATTGAATTATTAGACTACTACTGTAGCAGCGGTGAGTCCAGGTCGATCCTACAGAGAGTGCGTGAAAATTTTATGAAATGAAATTAACCGATGTTTATACTTAATGGTGGGGGGGTTGCTTTTCTTTGAAATAAGAAAATAAAATAAAACTAACTAATAAAAACAAATTAAAGAAAGCATGCAATAAATTGATAAATGTGGGGAATTTGGTAGGGACCCGGTTCTTTGGTTCAATCTTAACCTATACCCTAATCAAGCATAATTTATTAATTTGTTGTTCTTTAACCTCTCCTAAAAACTATCAATCGTGGGTTAAAAATTAACTCGAATTTTCCCTTAGGTTTTGTTTAATCAAGATACGATCGTTAATTAAACATAACCACCCAATAACCTATGATACGATCTCTAGATTTAATTAGGAAGTAGCATTACAAATTAGGAAAACCAATTAATCAAGGCAACAACCACATATGATGCGTCATTTAACCTAGGTCATGTTATCCCTAATGATGATGAATCATTAGTCGCTACACATGAATTTCAACATAACAATTACGGATTATATCAAAATTCTAGCAATGGGTTTGAAATTAGCAATTCAATGAATGCATTACAGTCATCAATTCACAATACCTAATGGTTCATACAGAAATAACTGAAAAATAACGAAGATTTGATTATCTATACACAAAACCCAAATCAATTAACATAGGATAACATAATCAATTCCTAACGAGAGAAAGAAACAACAAAATAATTAAAAAATACTTAACCCGAGTCATCGACGTCGATTTCACCTTTGAACTGATGTTGGGACATCTAGCTCTTCATGGGTCTTTTCCTAGAAAATAGTTCAGCCCCCATCTTAATCCCTAGCCAAAACTCCATTTATTGCCTCCCTTCACTATCTACTGTAGCTTTAAATCCTTCTCGCCTGCGTAACGCATAGCCTTACGCAAGCCTCCTAAAGACGCAGCTGTTGCTCTCTCCTTTAGCTTTTGTCCACTATAGTGTTTACTATGCTTGTGATTGGACAAATAAACATCACACTCTTTTAAATCCTTCTGCCCTCCACTTCCCTGGCGTACGCTGCGTTTCATGCCTGCTCATGCCTTCTGCTCCTCAACGCTGCGTTTTAATGCCCATCTCTAGCTGGTTCCTATTGCATGATTAGGCGAATAAAGCTGGTTCCTCATTTAAAACCTCACGCCCTGGGTCACATTGCATTTTGGTTTTTGGCTTTCTTGCTTCTACGTTTTGTTTGGTTCTTTGGTGTTGTTTTGCTCCTTGCTTGGTTGCTCCTTTGCTTGGCCACCTTTGTTTTATCAACTATTAAATTCATATAATTGCATGTAAAAACATGCAATCATGTATTCCTTTATTTTTCCAGCTATTTGACCACTGTGAATGTTGATTTATAACAAGCACTTTTAATTCTCCTTCTTTGTATGCTCCATAAAGACAAGTGAAAATAAATCTTCGAAAATGACCCATATGTAGTGCTTACGACTCACTTTATTTTCTTTGCTTCCAAATTGTACCTAAAATCATATATGAATTAAAGTGAGTATCTTAAGCATTTTTGTATTATTAATCGCTAAGTGTAAATAATTAAATATATCAACAATTAAACACATATCAAATTGGTTATAAGTAGTAAATTTGGAATTAATTGTTACAATTGGAAAATTGATTAATTAAAATGTACATTTAGACTAGGAAAAATGTCAAGTGGTAAGATAAGTTGACATGGAAAATTAGGATGACTAAGCCTATAATTGAGTGACACTTGACATAGATAAATGAGTGACATTTGACATAGGTAATTAATTGAAAAATGGAAATAAGGAATGAGTGACAAATGGACTAATAACTAGGTGACATTTGGTGGTTTATGAAGAGGATAAGTGGCTAGCATGCTTAAAGACGCATGTTAATCTAAGATAATGACACCTTACACCTAGTTGAACTAAACAAATGCTGGAAAAGTTTTTGCTGTGTTTCTTCTTCACTTTTCACTCTCTCTACCGAAACCTGCATTCATCTCATAGCTCTGCATTTTTTGTTTAAGCCTTGCTAATTGAATACACCAAAATCCATGCTTTTACCCTCACAAATTTAGGTAAAGAATCATAACATAGTTGTTCTTGTTATAGTATTTGATCCTTGCTAAAAACCATCCAATTCCTACCTTGAATTTGCGATGATTTTGCATACATGGAGAGTTGAATTAACTTGATCTTTGAGGTGGAACTTTGAGCTAGACAAGTCAGTAAAAGATAGATCTTTATGGCATGTTATAATAGAAGGGTTATGATGATTGAATTGGGATGAATTGTATATGATGTTGATGATGAATTGTGCTGGGAATTGATACTTGAACTTGGATACTTTTATGCCTAGTTTTTGATGTATAAAACCATAGGTTATAGGTTGTTTCATGGATGAATTGGGTTGGTATTTGAGGTATAATGAAGGTGAATTTATCTTAAAGAAAGGTGCTAATATAGTGATCTTGAAATGGGAAAGAACTAGGACTATATGCATGTTCAAATGAATGATAGTTTCTGTTTTGATTTTGATGCATGAAAGACCATATATTGTGAGCTACCAAATAAAAGATTTGAATTGGAATTGGTATGGAATTGAAGAGGAATTGACATATAATTAAGCTATAATTAATGTATAAGTAACGGACTATCATAAAGATGTGTTGAATTTGATATGAAGATGTTAAAAGCCAGAAAAAATTGAAGGAAAAGGATGGTAAATCTTTGGTTCACTCATCCCACAATCATGGAAGCTTCATTGGCCCCTTCCCATGACTGTGGGCAATGCATAGAAGTGAGAAAAGTTTGGTTTTGTGTGATATTTGTACCATATAAGGATAAGTTACTTTACTTAGGTGCAATTGGATATGATTGGGGCTTGAAATGAACCTAAATAGTTTCTTGATTAATTGATTAGGTTTTTGATAAGCTTAGATTGTTAATTGATGTTATAATTTAAGGAATGGATTGTTTGATATCAAAGTATATAAATTTGGGAAGTATGAGTTGTTAATGGTATAAAGATGTTCTTATGAATGCAAAGATGATTTAAAGGATATAGGTAATTAAATAGGTATGATTGAATGAGAATTGGAAAATTGCGTGAATATATAATGCTAAGAAAGGATTGATGAATGTATGATTGATGAATTTTAAGTAATCAAACTTACTTAAGGAATAACTTAATTGCAGACTAGATAAATACAAGCTATAATGAATGAATGATCAAGACTTATGAATAAGGATACATACCTAGGATAGTCAATTGAGCATGCAATGAACATAACATATATACATGTGTATAATTGAGTACTCATTTGATTAAAAAAGTTAGTAATGTGTAAATATGTGTGTATTGCATCATATAGAAGCATAAATTGAGCATTCACATCTAGACATTGTCAAATTGTCAAGGCAATAGCTATCTAGAGCGTAATGTGAGTTAACCTAAGTTTTCTCACTATATTTGAATTGTTTTTGTTGGGCCTCGTTTTTGGAGCCTAACTATTCGAAGTTATAGAGCATGAGCGGGTTTCTTTGTAGGATTATTTTCATGTAACCTCATTAGCTGTCAATCTACAAGGGTGGCGTGCCCCACTAGTCAAACACCAAAATCACACATTGCCTTCTTCAAAACAATTATAGCGCTATATCACTTGTTTATTTTGAAACAAGAACCATTTCATATGGAGCTCTACAGATCAAGATATCATCAAAATACTGAAGTATGTTCATAACTAAGTCATGCTCTTCCAACCGATCCCTCATTTTCTTTCCATAAATCTTTTTGAACTCAACACCAAAGGCTACAAATTTTAATGGAAATATAGCTAAATGTCTTAGAAATCTATTGTTTCAAGAATCACTAAATTTGGAGGTCGGGTTATGAAGCTATGGCCAAAAGAGTCAACTATGCTCATGTCCTCAATCATGTTGTACCTATCTCGGGACAATTGGCATAACTTTCACTAGAGATGTCAGATTAAGGTTATTCTTAGACTATTTGAAAGAGGACTTCTAGATCCACAATTTTTATGAAGACTTCAAAAAGACATTTTGTCATTTGTAAGGTCAAAACACACGGGCAACCTGTGTTTCTTTCAAGTCTGATTGTGCTTTTGCATTAGGAACACACGACCAGTGTGAATATACACGGCTTGACCGTGTAACCTTTAGGTCTGGAAATTTCATTTGGATGTCCAAAACACAGACATTGTGAATTTACATGGGCAGACCGTGTAACTTATGGGTCTGGCAATTTTTTTGCATCAAGAATACATAGTCAGTGTGAATATATACGGCCTAACTGTGTAATCTTTAGGTATTGCTAAATTTTCCCCTCTCCAAAACCTTCCCAATAGATCCTACATCCATCCTAGCATCCCTTTTACTTATAATATTCCCAAATTCAACTCTCCTAGCGTGATATCACTTCATATACTCTAGTTATTTAGGATACACATCTTATGCAACATCAGCTACTCAAACGATCATATCTCTCAACTCTGATATCCAAAAAATGTAAACTTTATATTGGTGGAAAGCTAGAATGACAAGCTACAACTCCATAAAGACGACTTTGTCTAATTCATCCTATAATGATGTAGCTTTTCCATTGAAGTTAGAACACAATTTCTACCCCTATGAAAACTTGAAATTTGCAATGTAAAGACTTGAAAAGTCATAAACAAACATAATGTATATGTATTTCATTACATCAAAAAATAAGAGTTTTACAATGCTTTAGTGGGAATTTCGAGCCACCTTATATCATAATCTAAAATACAAACTTTACAAGAACAACAATTGCTCAAAATGCGTCTAAGCCTTGTTTTACAAAATCTAGCTTCAAAAAATAAAATATACAAATTGGAGTGATACCTTAACTCTCGACCTGATCACTCGATATCTTGCTCATTGCCTGAAGATGGGAAGGAATGGGGGTGAGCTTAAAGCTTGTAAGCAATAGTTTATAATCGGTAACAAGTAAAAACCATTGAAAAAACCTCATGATCATAGAAAATTCTCATGAAAATCCATAAAACTCAAAATTCTTAAATTCTAGACATATTAAACCAATTCATAACTCACATAAGTCCTGTATCACTTAATTCACATCTCACATAAGTCAAACCAATTCGTCTCAACTTGTCAGACCAATTCAAACTTGCCAATACTTTATAATCACATAAACACATCATAACGATTTGGGTAGTCTGTAACAGAACTTACTAACACATTCCCCATAAGGCCCTTGTATAATCGTAAACTTAACGTACTATCGCAATCCCACAAAATGATTTTACGTAGCCGTGAACTTAGGAGAGTCCATGAAACACTAGCGAACAGGCAGGAAAAGCTTTTTGTCAAAATGCACTTGACAGATAGAACAGACCACGAAAAACCCACGTAATATGTAATTCATGACTTGAAAACCGATTGCCCAAATCACACATTTCGAAAACTTGCTTTTCATGAACATGAAATATTTCATATGCACTTCCATCATTATTTCACAATTCATCAACCAAATTCCTATTCATCAAAAGCAAAAATTTCAACAATTATGAAGTAATTAGAAATCATTCCCATATCAACTCAAAATTCATTTACAAAATTCACACACACAAAAACATGCAACACGTTCTCAAGCATTTAAAGAAAAATAAATGGACATTTATAAAGTAGTTGGAAAATCATTTAATTCCATTTATTTGAAGAACATTTATGGTTTATTATCTCAATTATAAGAAAAGTAACCCACCTTAATTTCCTTGCTTGAAAACTTGCTTAAGGATGTCTCTCCTCTTGCTCCTATTGTCCCTCTTGCCTCCCTTCACATTAGCAAAAATCTCCAATTTAATACGAATACAAATTGTACAGCCTAAAGAAACATATTCATAAAATTGATCCTAGAGTACTTAAACCCATGTATTTCTTAAGCTCTTTGAACCAAAACTCCTTCCAAAATCCAAAAGATTAAACATAAACTTTCCCTGAATCTTCACCAAACAATGATTGTCTTGACTCTAATGGAAGCTCTAATCCTCCTTTTCCTTTTTCCCTTCTTGAGTGACTTCAAAATCACTCTTTAAGACTAAGAAAAATCAAAGCCTAGCTTAGCTTTCTTTCCATCCTTTCTTTTCTCTCCAGCAACACTCTCTCCCTCTTATCTCTTCTAATTTTCGTTTTTTTCCTATTCAAATGTAAGATAAGTCTTCTTTATTTTTTTTATACCCTTAATGAATCTAAAATGTTCAATTTACCCTTCCTTTAACACCTTAAGACTTTAAACTTAAGTGATCTTCCAACAATACCCCTCATGCAATCTTACCACCCTAACACTTTAATTTAATTAACCTATGTCATATAATCTCACTCACATTAACATGCTAATTAAATCCAAGATAAATGAATCAATCAAGACCTCAAAATTACTTTAAATCATGCTTAATTAAGAAAAAAAATTTCTGGGGCTAAGATTTCTTCCCCTCTTAAAAGAATTTCATCCTCGAAATTCTTACCTAAATCATCGAAGAGGTACGAATACTTATCTTTCATGGCTTCTAGGGGCTCCCACGTGGCCTTTTCAACAAAATGGTTTCTCCACAGAACTTTGACTAGCTAAACTGTCTTGTTCCTGAGGACCTTTTCCTTGGTGTTCAAGATCTCTATTGGAGTCTCCTCATAAGTCAGATCATCTCTTAACTGAACCTCAGTGGTTTTAATAATATGGGAAGGATCCAATCTATACCTTCTCAACATGGAAACATGGAAACATGGATGACTTCATGTATTTATGATAATTCTGGTGGTAGTTCCATCCTATAGGCTAGTGGTCAAATCCTCTCAAGAATCTCATAAGGACCCACATATCTTGGATTCAACTTACCCTTCTTGTCAAACCTCATGACTCCTTTCCAAGGAGATATCTTAAGGAAAACTTTTTCACCCACTTCATACTCCATTTCCTTCTAGTGTGCATTAGTGTAGGTCTTCATTCTATCCTGTGCTGCTTTAAGTCATTGTTTAACCAGATTGACCTTGTCAACTATCATCTAAAGTAACTCTGGTCTTATCTGTTTTGTCTCTCCTTCTTCATCCCATCATACTGAAGTTCTACATCTCCTTCCATAAAATGCTTCATAAGGAGCCATCTGAATGCTCGAGTGGTATAAATTATTATAAGAAAATTTGATCAATGGAAAGTGTTCATCCCAAGCGCCCTTGAAATCCATCAGACATGCCCTGAGCATTCCTTCAAGGGTCCTAATAGTCCTCTCAAATTGGCCATCTATTTGAGGATGAAAAGTAGTGCCAAAATTCAATTTAGTTCCTAGAGCCTCTAGTAAGCTTCCCTAGAACCTCGAACTAAATTGAGGATCTCTGTCAAAAACTAAAAAGTTGGGAATTCCATGGAGTCTCACTATCTCATCATTATACTTCTTCACTAGCACATGCAGAGAATTAGTATGTTTAATTGCCAGAAAATGGGCTGACTTCATCAACTGATCAACAATAACCCATATAGCATCATGCTTCCTACTCATTTTGGGCAAACCCATTAGAAAATCAATAATTATACTGTGCCACTTCCATTCAGGAATGGACAATGGCCTTAACTTGCCAGAAGGTGCTTGGTGTTTAGCCTTAACTTACTTACATAGTATTTCCTCAGACATTTGCTCATATATTCGGCTACATCTTTCTTCATGCCTTTCCACCAGAAATGTTCTTTCAGTTCTCTGTACATTCTGATGCTACTAGGACGCATGGCATAAGACACATTGTGTGCCTCATCCAGTATTTCCTCCTTTACTTCCTTGACATTCGGAATACAAAATCTATTTCCAACAACCATAAGTCCATCATCCCTCACTACCACTTCAAATTTCTTGACATTCTAAATTTCTTTTCGAAGCTTACTCAATTCTGCATCCTGTGTTTGTAAATCCTTAACTTTCTCCCTAAGTATCGGTCTCACTCTTAAATTAGCAATAACACAATCGGGTTCCTCCTATTTCAAGCTTATTCTAAGCTTCACCATTTCTTCCGATAACAGCAAATAAACTGTTTGAACATGAGCTATAGAGGATTTCCTACTCAAGGCATTTAATACCAAATTTGTCTTTCCTGGATGGTACTCGATCAATAGGTCATAATCCTTGAGAAACTTTAACCACCTTCTCTGTCTCAAATTCAATTGCTTTTGGCTTAAAAAATACTTAAGACTTTTATGATCCATAAAAATCTTCGTCTATACCCCATACAAAAAATGTCTCCAAATCTTTAGAGCAAAAATTATTGCTTCCAATTCCAAGTCATAAGTCGGGTAATTCAGATCATAAGGCCATAGTTGCCATGAGGCATAAGCTATTACCTTGTCTCCCTCAGTGTTTGCAATACTATTATGGGATGTTCCTCATGTTCCTCTTCACTTTTGAAATATACCAAAATGTTATCAATAAACACTATGAAAAATTGGTCAAGATATTACTTTAAGACCCTATTCATAAGATCCATAAATGCATCTGAAGCATTGGTTGCCAGTCCGAATGGCATGACTAGGAACTCGTAATACCCGTAACGAGTACTAATGGTTATGTTGCTTACATCAGACTCCTTGATTCTGAGCTGATGATAGCCTGACCTGAGATCAATCTTGGAAAAGACCTTTGTTCCCTGCAACTGGTCAAATAGATCATCAATTCAAGGCAGAGGGTACTTGTTCTTAACAGTCACCTTGTTGAGTCTCCGGTAATCAATGCACATGTGCCATGTCCCATCCTTCTTCTTAACAGATAGAATTGATGCTCCCCATGGTAACGAACTCGGCCGTATATACCCTTTCTTTAACAGTTCCTCCAACTGTTCCTTGAGCTTCTTCAGTTCAGTTGGATCCATTCTATATGGTGGTATAGAAATGGGTGCGATTATGGGAATTAAGTCAATGGCAAACTCGATTTCCCTCACTGGTGGCAAACCAAGTAAGTCATCTGGAAACTCCCTCACAATTGAAAAATCTTCTAACTTCCCTTCATTTACATCAATGTCCACGATGTGTGCCAAAAACGCTTCACACCCTTTTCTCATCATCTAGTCGGCGAGCAAAGTCAAAAAAATTATGGGCGATGGTGTTCTTCTATCTTCTCTAATCACCTTCTCACTATTGCCAAAGTCAAACTCTACCTCCTTGAGGCTACGATATAACATTGCACAATATTTCTCCATAGCATCCATACCCAGTATAACATCTAGACCCTTCAACTTTACTGGAAATAAGTCTACTACCAGTCTAGCACCCTGATCGCGGCTCATCGTTCGATTTAGGAAATCGATCCTTGGAAACCGGTCAAAATAATTTATACCAAGGATTGCAGCATAGGATGCAACC
>JAOTAZ010000005.1:13305351-13320400 GCA_025629785.1 Erythroxylum oxycarpum
TAAAATAATAATTCTCAATAACTCATAAAACTCTCAATTCATATAATAATACTCACTATATATCACAAATAATAATTCTCAATAAATCTAATTTCACTAATTTCTTCATTTAATAATCATACCTTAAGCAATAAATCCTCAATTTATTCCAATCCAATTAAAAATCATCAAACTAAAATTCTCAAAATAATTTAAACATGTCTCAAAATAATTTAATCATACTTAATGATTATGACAAAGGAATCGGGGCCCAACATGAGATGTATTTGGATAAAGTAGTATGAAAGTCATTAAAGCGAGTGAAACAAAAGCAACACTTAATGAGATATCAAGTGTACAAGCTAACATTCATACAAAACTGGGTACTATCAACTATGACGAATGCAACAATTATATTTCACAACTCAATTCAGCTCTCACACATAAACCACATGAAGTATAACTAATTAAAAGGAATCACTCATAAAGATTGATGTTAACACTACATTGAAACTATAATGAATGAACCTTCCAAGACAACTTCTACCTCATATCCACCATATTCAAATAACTCATTCATTACAACTTTAGGAGGACACATTAATCATAAACAACTTTTCAACACATATTCACTCCCTCCTTGATACATTTATTTAAACTATTTTCTTTTTCTTTTTCTTTTTTCTTTTTTCTTTTCTCTTTTTCTTTTCTCTTTTCTCTTTTTCTTTTGCTTTTTCTCTTCTTTTTTCTTATAAACATTAAAAGAAACTACATTAACATGGGAATTTCAATGATATGGCATAAAATAGCATCCCAACATTATAATCAACCCTCACTTATATGTACACCCCCACGCATAGAATTTTGTACATCCATAAACTCAACAATCACAAATGCTACACTAGCTTTATGGCTTAGGTAAGATATTTGGTTAAGTTAAAAGCAAGTAATGTGGTTAGTACATAAAGAATAGGTAAATAAAGCTTAAGGGGGCTTAACAAAGGAAAAATCATAAAATGTGTAAGCTATTTGGATAATGTAGTTCGGAAAAACAAAGAATGCATAATCATTTTCATGTTAATACATATGAAAATGATTATGTGTGTTTCTGGTTGAGTTATTGATGTACTAGTCTGCTTGAGATGTGTTATTGCTTGAGATAACAATTTTATAATGAGTAAAGATAGATAATCTTAGTGAGAACATCTAGGCTATTCACTACACATATAACTCAACCAGAAACACACATATAATTGAGTTTATACATGTAGGTTAACTCACAATACACTCTAGATTTAGCCATTGCCTTCATGATCTGGAAACATCTGGATGACGATGTTCAATCTTGGGTATCTACATTTAAGCAATATACACATATATACACACATTACTAATTTGATCAATCACATAAGCGTTCAATCGTACATATATGTATATGTGTTATGTATAATGTATGCTCAATTTGACTATTCCGGGTATGTTTCCTTTATTCACATCATATGTTTCCTTTATTCACATCTCATGATAATTCATACTTCAAAACTCATATATGTCTAATTTGAACTTAGGTTTACACCTCAATGATACAAAATTATTCTAAGTTCATCACTCAATCATGCACTAAGGTTCATAGCTCAATAAACTTGATTATTATAATATCACCAATTAATCATTCACCAATGTTATTCTAACATTATATGATCACACAATATCCAAACTCTCATTCATTCTTACTTGATACACATTACTCATCTCCTTACAATCATATTAGCATTTCTTAGAACACTTTTATTCTTATAACATTTATAAATTTCTAGATTTTATACACTTGATATGAACAATCCCTTCACTAAGTTACATCCTCAATTACAACCTAAACATATCCAACACTCTATTGACTTAATCAACCTCAAAATAGGTTCATTTCAAGTCCCATTTAAGTATGAATGCATCATAGGAAAGTATCCTACCATTTGTTGTTTCAAACATCACACAAAAGAAGAATAACTCACGTTGATGGCCTTTTTAGTTTTTTCTCAAGACAAATTTTCGGGTCAATTTTGCATGGCCATTTTGACTTAGAAAATGAGGTATTTAGGCAATACATTCTTCTAAAAACAATTTGTTATATTTCTTAAAGTTTCTAAATACATCAATTCATGAATTTTGGTTCAATATTCTGCAAGTTATACCCAAATTACTACAGACTATTCTCATACTGTGACAACACATAATACTCAACCTCAAGACAAATTTTAAAACTCTTAAAGACAGAATTCAAATTCTATTACGTCTTTAGTTTAATATAAAATTAAAATCATCCCAATTTTATCTCTAAAGATCAAGATATGGCCAAAATACAAAGGCCTGTTCAGTGAAAACACTCCATCTAACATATTCCAGCACACTTCATCATCATTTTCATCATAGTTCATCTCTTTTGCATAGTCTATCATTTCTAGCTTATGTCCTCATTATTTCCTCTTCATTCCTACTTCCATATCAGCTCAATTTCAATGACAAACAAATCACATTCTATATTTTATCATAACACCAAAAACATAACATCTACAGATATATATACATTCATCACCAACTTTTTGCACATGCTCAACTCTAATCTCACATGCATTTCACTTCTAACTATCACCTTAATTCTTCCCATTTCAAGACACCACATTACTTTCTTTATTTATCTCTAGACTTATTTTAGTTCATCTCCAAAACACCCAAAGAGATCCAAGTTAATATACATTGAAAATAGAACATGAAATATCCATTTATCTATCAAATTTTTCTGCAATTTTTCCTACACCATTTTTAATGATCTTTCTATTTCAAACTCATCTCTACAACAATTTATGAAATATTGATCATCATAAACACAAAAGCAAGGCATCAATGTGTTTATTTCTTTACCCATGTTCCAACATATATAAAAACACCATTTTATGATAATTTAACCTCTAACTATCATCATATATGTTTCATTTAACAAATCATGAAGAAAAATATGATACTTTTATAACTTCAAGATTTTCAAAGTATCACTTAACCCTACCTTTCATTGAACCACATGATCATCATCATAGAAGGTGGAGTAGGTTAGATTCTTCTTCAAAAAGAAGAAAATTGATCTTGAACAAACATGTGAAAAATGATGGCAAAGTTCACAATGGTGAGAGTTGAAGGTATCTTAAAAATGAAGAAGAAGAAATGTAGAAGATGAAGATCGAAAATGAATAGAGAAGAAGAAAGCATCAAATGAAATGAAAGACAAAGGATAGTCTTTCAAATGAAAGGAAATATCGAGGATGGGTGTGTGGCATGGTAAGTGACACTTGTCACTTGCCACATGTCACCACCTTATGGTTTCTAATGGGTCTTCTTTCTCAACCAGTCCAAATATTACTCAAAATTTCAAAATTTTTCACAAATTTCACCCAAAAATTCTAATTCATCAATAAAATATACCAAATCAATTTTCAAGTCAAGGTATTTGCTATCCACATCACAATCACTCTAATAAAAAAAGTCATTTATATATGGAAAAAGTCAAATGAGTGCATAAACAGTCATTGCAATGTGTATGAAAATCTATTCACATATGTGTATAGCTACTGTTATGCATGAGTATGAAAATGCATTTTTCTTATCTCTCATTACCATTTCTCATTTACAAAAATCTAAGGTTCTAACCCCTTGTATAGAAACGGGATGTTACATGAGTTTTGCTAGCTCTCCAGCTCTTGAGCACTAGACCATATATCTTGCCATAATTGCCTTTCATCTTGCTGGAATTGTAGGGTATTTTGTTGAACCTGCTACATATTTTGTTGAAATTGTTGCATACCCTGTTGAAACTGCTGCATTTTCTGTTGAAATTGAAGATCGTTAACAGTCATAATATTAATCATATATTCTAGATATGTACCTGAATTTCATTGGTTATCCACATCTTAGATGTTTTGCCTTCCATCCTGTTGGAATTGTAGAATATTCTACTGAATCTGTTGGCATATTCTACTGAATGTGCAGCATATCCTATTGAAATTGAATATTGTTAGCATTAGAAGTCTTGATAAAGTTGTCCAAAGATCTACCTGATCCATAATAAGAAGCTTCTAATACAAACGAAAATTGTTGTGTGTCTTGCATACTATTATGGAAGTAATTATGTTGATTATCCCATCAATAATTAAAATTTTTATGAGCAGTTCAAAAACAATTATAAGGTTAGGAATATGAGTTAAAAAAAATTACTATATATATAAGTTATGAAAAAAATTACTTCCACTCATGAAAATATATATAAATCAAGAAAGAACTAAAAAGAAACAAATTACAGACAAACATGTACAAAACACCAATTAAAATTAAGAAAAAAAACTAAACACTGTACTCCCCGACAACGACTCCAAAATTGACAGCACGTCCTACCACTAGTCAAAATAAAAACCAGACCTACTACTATAGCAGTGACAAGTCTAGGCCGATCCCTAAGAGACTATTCAATTAGCTTTTGATAAGAAATTAATCGGTGTTTAGGTTATGAGGGTTTTGAATTTTAAAAACTAAAATAAACCTAAAATAACTAACAAAAGCAATTTAAAGAAAACATGTAAAAAATGATAAAAGTGGGAAATTTGATAGGGACCTGGTTCTTTATTTCAATCTCGGCCTATAATCTAATTAAACATATTTCAATGATTTTTCGTTCTCAAACTTCTCTTAGCAACTATTAATTATGGGTCAATAATTAATGGGGTTTTCCCTTAGGTAGTGTTTAATCAAAATACGATCGTTAATTAAACCTAACCATCTAATAACCTAAGATACGATCTCTAGATTCAATTGGGTAGTAGCTTTACAAATTAGGAAAATTGATTAATTAAGGCAACAACCAAATACAATGGGTCATTTAACCTAGGCTATCTACAACAACCAAATACAATGGGTCATTTAACCTAGGTTATCTTATTCCTATTTATTAAGAATCAATAGTCATTACACATGAATTTCAAATATAACAATTATGGATTATGTCGAAGTTCTAGCAATGGGTTTGTAAATAAATGATCCAATAAATACATTAAAATCACCTTTTCACAATACCCAAATCAATACACATAGGATAGCACAATCAATTTCTAAAGAGAGAAACAAACAACAAAAACAGTTAAAAAAATGCTTAATTAGGACGTTGGCATCTATGTCGCCTCCGAATTGGTGTTGGATTATCTAACCCTTTATAGGTCTCTCCCAGTTGAGAGCTTTACCCCTCATCTTCATTAAAATCAGGAGCCCCCAACTTCAGCCCAGCCGAAGACCACCTTTTGTCTACTAAAAACCTTAGAACTAGCTGACTCTTGCTACTGTGTTATTTTTTTTTCTAAAATCTTCTATTTAAAAACAACACGCTTCTCACCTCTGCTACTATGTGTTTCAACATCTGCCTAACGACAACATCTTATTCCTTGCTTCCCAGCCTCTGTGGATCGTGTTTTATCTTAGCGTCCCTAGCGTGCTCTGCATTTTTTTTTCTTTTTGCTCCCGACAATGTAGCGTCATTTTATCTCTTGGTTATTCCTTTGCTAGCGCATTTTGCTTCCAACTTCTTGTTGTTTTGCTCCCTTGGCTATCCACTTGCTACAGTGTTTTGTTCTTCTTTCAAACAGCCACCTGAATGTTCTCGTTCACAATCCTAGCTGCTGTGTTTTTCTTCTTGCATTGGCCAGCTTCCAAACTCACGTTCAACCATTACTCATTCCAAATTCACGTTAAAACATTCATGGCATGCGCAAATTTTCTAATGCTTTATCGTGAGCAACTTTGATTTTTCTTGTCTGTATTTTCAATTTTCTTGTCTTCTTTTCGTCTTTTAATTTTCTTCTTCTTACTTCATGAAAACAAGTGAATATTAATCTTCAAAAATGGCCCAAATAAAGTGTTTTCAGCTCACTTTAATTTCTTTGCTTTTGAATTATGCCTATAAGCATTTTCATAGCAATAATCACTAAGTATTATAGAATAATTCATAATCAATTAAGCACATATCAAATATGAAAAATACCACAATCAATCATAATACCTAAATGCAATAACATAAACATGACTATATTAACATTTAATCAAGTTCACATCCCTAAAGAAAATTAGAACATGATGATCAAACTCAAATCCATCAACATATCGATATCCATCTCAAATATTCAAAGAAAAAGAACATAAGATGAATGAAATACATTATTGGAGGGGGTCAGGATGCGTCAGTAAAAGCAACAACAGCTAAGCCGGCTCCTCAACATTATTGGAGGGGGTCAGGATGCATCAGTAAAAGCAACAACAGCTAAGCTGGCTCCTCTTTCCTTTTCTTGTTATTCTTCTTCTCTTCTCTCTCTTCTTCTCTCTTTTTGGACTTTTCCAAATGTGGTAGAATGTGAAGCTCCTTTAAGGTTCCATCTCTTTCCTATTTATAGTATTTCTGTTTTGAACAACCTTACGGTTTTTTTGGGTCTAAAAAGTTTGAAAAACCCTTAAAAACCTAAGTCTAGAAGTTCGTCCTCGTCTGTCTGCGTGTAGGCCACGATTGTGACCCATAGTGCCACGATCATGGAACCTAATTTGACCTTCTATCACCATTATGGAAGATCAACCACAATTGTGGCCCTTCCTCCACGCTTCTGTCACAATCGTGGCATATTGGCCATGATCATGGCCATGGGTTTTACCTTGGGCTTCCTCCGATTCTCCTCTATTTTTTGATATTTGCCCTGAAAAACTAACAAACACATCAAGGCACCTTAAACACATAAAATTGAAGTTCACTCATGTGTTCTAACCTAAAAATACACATAAAACACAAATACTTCACTAAATAACAAAATCCTAACCTAAACATACACTAAACATTCAATTTAATAACTAAACACATACTAATCTACCCTCTAAAACATTATGTAATCTACCACTATCAACATCCCCACACTTAAACTTTTGCTTATCCTCAAGCAAAACCAAAACCACAAACAAAAATACCAAAACACAATATACACATATAAGCAATAATGGGACAATGGAATTAAAGTTTACAAAAAAAAAACTACAAACACTATCTCTTAAGTTGTTCCAACTTATTAAATTATGAAACCTGTGTCTAATTATTTCAGATTAAAAATATATATTGATCTAGACTGTAACATCAAGTATATTCACCCCTCTCATTTGCACACACATATTGATAATTATTCAGTCAATCAAACTTGTAACTATCCTTAAGTAGGATTTCATGAAAATTCAACCTATTCACGAAGATCAGCAAGCTTATTTGACAAAAAACTATTTTTTATTTGATTGACATGAACCTATCCTTTTTACGCGAAGGCAATCATTTGTGATAAATGCCGATCTGGTTACTTAACTAGTTCATGTTCTTATTAAACAACTTGGTTGGAGTGTCATTATAGTCTTTTGACGCAAAGGAAAATATTTGTGATGAATGTCCCCTAATTACTTAGCTACATCACGTTATCAATTGGCTACTAGCTCTATTCATAAACCCAAAGGCCAGCAGAATTGTTATTTATTTAAAATTTTCATCATTTTCTTCCATTTTAGTATTGCCTATCTCATTTCTTTATCTAGTAACTCTTATGAAGCCACTTATTCGATTGGCCTCAATTTATAAATGAATGTGACAAATTCCTAGGGTGAATAAACTAACATCATATCCTAATTAACATGCATGTTTAACCGAAGTAACCTAGGTCACTAATTTCAATAGTTAATAAACCTTAGCGACCTAAAAGACTATGTTCTAAGTTAAATCGATTTCGTTAAGTCATAGCCATTGACACATTTACATGAATCACATCACGCAAGCCTAAACAAACTAATGTATGATATGAAAAATTCAAATTCAAAATAAAAACATACATACACACAACCCCTACCCACACTTGGACAACACATTGTCCTCAATGTGAGCAAAATCAACATCAATATATAAGGTGGGAATAAAAATGAAATAATATGGAAACATAATAACAAGATCAAGAAAGAAATGGAAAGATAAGGGTTCAACACATAGAACCCGTCATAGCGATTGAGGTGGGGATGGAGATAATGTTGAGACCAAATCTGTTTGACACCAAGAGTGTTTTCTTTTCTTATAAGTGATTCAAAAGAGTAAGAGAATTAGTGATCCAACCCATTCCAACTCATCATAGAATTGAAAACAAATCTAACTACACAGTAATTTAGATCTAACTACTACACGTGCTAATTTATGTTCTTAACTTGACTTTACATCCTTCGAAACTCAGCCGGGATCAATTATGAGTAGCTTGCTTCGACCAATGTTGCCTAATTTCTGATTTGTAGCTTATAAATAAGTTATATGGTGGAAGATAATTAGAAGGAAAATATTGATAGAATTAAGATAACCAATTAAGTTCAGCAATGTCCTTTTCACTAACAAACTGTCAATAAAATAGGAGATAACGAAACTCCCTGAATCTTCTATTGAATCTAGCAGTATGTCCTATAAGAGGGTCATCTATTCTTGTTCTTACTTAGTCATCCATGTCTCCTCTTCTTCTTTTGCTTCATAAATAGAGACTTCCTTATATTCTTCAAGCTCTATGTCCATTGTAATATGTTTTTCTTCTTCTTGCTCCTTTAAAGATTCAACCACATCAACTTTTATGAATGAGTCACTCTCCTCCTTCTTCTCTTAGTTTTCTACAAGGTAGGATTCACCTTGTTTTTTTGTTGGTGTTTCTAGCTCTTTCCTACTCCTAAGTGCGATTAACTTACACTGCTCTCTTGGATGTACTTCAAGATTTCTCCAACAGTTTTCCACGCTTCTCCTAAAAAATTCACGGGAAAGTTATCTCATTTGAAGCTCTAGGTTGTGAATAGAAAAGGCATAGTCTTCCGTTACTTGCTCAAACTTCTTTTCAAGTCTCTTCTAAGCCTCTTCCATGTTAATGAGCTTGTCTATGATTTTATCCAATTTAGAATCTCATGAACTGGACTCATCTTACTAAAATCCTACTAGGTCTTAATGTCCTATGTGAGTCCTTACATTATTAGACCAACAAAAATCTGGGTAGTTAATAAAGGTGTAACGTCTTACAATTTATATCCCTTAATTACCGCAAGTGCACGGGTCGTGAGTTGTAGTATTTGAAGGGTCGATCCTACGAGGAAGGTAAACTAATCTAATCCTAGGTTATCTAAGGCTCAGATATTAATAAAAACAAAATTAAAAATGAGACAAGAATATAAACACGGGAATTTGATTGCATGAATTCAACTCAACAAATTAACATAAAATAATATTTAAAATTGAGCAACACAAAAGGCTAATATGGAAATTAATCAAGAGAAATTACCAAGTTACGAGAGAGGGGTTTCTACCTATCATTAATGTTAACCTAGCTATTATGTGTTATCGAGGTGTCAGTTATAGACTATTAGAGGGGGAATTACTCTCTCTCAAGTTATAATCCAGTGCCCTAAATCATTAACCATAATTAAATTATGGAATTTGCAATCTTCAATTAATAGAAGACCTATAATTAAAATTAGATCGAAAGCTCTCTACTAAACTACCAGGTCCCACACGAGATCTCTCTCTACACAAAAACAATAAGATTAACTATGTGGTCTATTGGATCGCCTAACTCTCATTAATCCAATCCAATCATTTTTATCTAGCTCATCCTCTTAATTTGTTACCAAAATGTGAAAAAAATCAAATTTAATCACAACACCCAATCAATAAAATACATAATCTACTACATTAACATTAAATTAAAGTAACATCCCAAAGGAAGAGTTAGAGCATCGTCAAGAATCCAAAACTTATCATCATACATTCCATTTCAATGTTATACATTATATGAACAAAAATGAAATGGAAAGGAAATGCAACTTAGATTGGATAATCTAGGAAGGCAGCAGTGTCGGGAGACCATATAATCCGGTAAGCAGAAACATAGGAACCCGCCTCTTCTTCCTATTCCTCTTCTCTCCCCCTCTTCTTTTCTCTTTCCCTTGAATTGCCAAATGTGACGGAATGTAGAAGCTCCCTTTAGGTTTATATCATTAAGTCTTATATAGTAATTCCAATTAGGGCAACCTCAGGGTCTTTTCCAGGTCCAAAAGGTCCAAAAAATCCCTTAAAACTTAAGTTGGGACTGTTGTTTGCATATCTATCGAGCAGGCCACGATTGTAGGCCTTAATGGCATGATCATGGTTGGGAGTTTTTTCTTTTGTCATGATTGTGGCCCATAATTCCACGACCATGACTCCCTACACCAACTTCTGTCACGATCGTGGCTTATTTTCCACAATCGTGGCCCTGGGTTGTTTCTTGACTTTTCTTCGAATCTCCTCCAATTGCCCTAAAACACTAACAAACACATCAAGGTACCTCATAAATATAATGTTGGAACCCGATTCCAGAGCTCAACATTCGGAGTCATAAAACGTGAGTGTATTATCCTATAGGGTTATTTCCATGAACCCTTATTAGCCATCATCCCCCAATGGTGGCATGCCCTCAGTCATATTGCACCTGCCTTGAGACAATTACCATAACTATCACTAGAGATGTTGGATTAAGATCCTTCTTAGATGGTTTGAAAGAAGGCTCATAACTCTAAAATTTTCAAGAAGACCTTAAAGACAGATTCTATCGTCTAGAGGGTCAAAATTGAGCTAAATGATATGATCAGACAAAACCAGATGAAAAGGAAAATGAATTGGGAGAATTGTCATAACTTTCCTATAGATATAAAATTAAGGTGTTCTTTATATGGTTTAAAAGAGGACTTCAAGAGCTTCAATATCATGAAGACCTCAAAGACTGATTCTATTGTCTCGAGGGTCAAAATTGGACTAGACGAAAGGATCAGATGAATAGTGTACAGAAGAAGTTTTGGTCAACATAAGAAGAAGCAGAAGTTCAAACATAGAAGAACCAAAAAACAGAAGAACCAAAAAGTAGAAGAACCAAAAAGCAGAATAAGCAAAAAGCAGAAGAAGCAAAAAAGCAGAAGAAACAAAAAAGAAAAAGAAGCAAAAAGCAGAAGAAGCAAAAAAAAAAAGCAAAAGAGGCAAAAAAGCAGAGAAAGTAGAAAAGCAAAAGAAGCAAAAAGCAGAAGAAGCAAAAAAAACAGAAGAAGCAAAAAGCTGAAGAAGCAAAAAACAGAAGAAGCAAAAAGCAAAAGAAACAAAAAACAGAAGAAACAAAAAGCAAAAGAAGCAAAAAAGCAAAAGAAACAAAAAGTAGAAGATACACCTTCACCGGATGATATGACATCATTATAGATGATATGACATCATCATAAACGATAATACCTACAATTTCTTAGAAGACAACTTTGCCTAACTCAGCCTAGATCAACTCAGATATTTCCCCTAAATTTAGAACATGAAATTTTCCCTTATGTAAACTTGAAAATGCACTGGACAAACTTTGAGAATCACGAGCAAAAACAAAATCATATTCCATTAGCATCAAAAGATAATAGTTTTACAAAGCTTTAGTGGGCATTTCAACCCATAAATACATTATTATCTCAAAACCCCAAAATACAGAAGATACATGAAAAATGATGCTAGACCTCGCTTCCGGAACCCAACATTTGGAGCCACAAACAGAAACAATACATGTCCTTGACCCTATCGAACTTGTTTAGGGACAAAAGACATAACTTTCTCTGAATACGTCGGACTAAAAAATTCTTTAGACTGTTTAGAAGAAGACTTCAAGATCTACAACTTTCATGAAGACCTTGAAGACGGATTCTATCATTAGGAATGTCAAAATTTTGACCAGATGATTCAAGGTGAATAGTGCACAAAAGAAGCGAAGGGCTATCCATAGAGGAAACAAAAAGTAGATAAATGTGGAAAAGCAAACAAATGTAGAAAAGCAGACGAATACGGAGTAGACAAATGCTAAAAAGCAGACGAATGCCACAAAGAAGACGAATGCGGAGCAAACAAATAGGGTGCAAATGAATGTTACAAAGCGGACGAATGCGGAGCAGAGGAATGCCACAAAGTAGACGAATGCCACAAAACAGATGAACATCGAACAAAAAATGAAGGCCATGAAGCAGACGAATGTCTACAAAGTAGACGAATGCCGAACAACAGATGAAAGCAACAAAGCAGACGAATGCAGAATAGACGAATGCCACAAAGCAGATGAATGCAGAATAGACGAATACGGAGCAGACGAATGTTACAAAGTAAACGAATGTGGAGTAGATGAATGCCAAAAAGTAGACAAATGTCGAACAACAGACGAAGGCCAAGAAGCAGATAAATGTCATAAAACAGGCGAATGCCAAACAGTAGATGAAGGCCATGAAGCAGACGAATGCCACAAAGCAGACGAATACCACAAAGCAAAAAAATGCGGAATAGAAAAATACGGAGCAGACGAATGCTACAAAGCAGACGAATGGAGTCAACTTAAGATGAAGCAAAGTCTTAAGATGAAATGACGTATGACATCATCACAAACGATACATCTCCCCTTATGAAAACCATAACTTTTGACTCCTATGCCTAATTATTTCATACTATATACCGATGGAAAGCTAGAAAGATAAGCTACAACTTTCCAGAGGAAACTTTGACTAATTTAGTCTAAATTAGTCCAATTTTTCCCCTGAATTTGGCACACAGTTTTTACACCTAAGAGAGACTTGGATCTTCGAAATGTACAACTACCAAAGAAATGTGCACAAACACATGGGGATCTTTTTGGTTCTAAACTCGTTTGCCAAATCCACAAAAGCTCAAACATTGATTTAATTATAAATTTATATTATAAACAAAGGCTTATCACAAAATACAACATATAGCGGATGCTTAATGTTTACATGCTCATGGAGCTATTCAAAATTTATCTAACTAACTTAGTTACAAAAGTTTCTAATATTTTAGAGTTTTTCGATGCCCTGCAAAGTTTGTTATCCTTCACGTTCTGCACCAGAGGAGGGAAGAGTGGGGTGAGCTACACAGCTTAGTGACTAGCATATTTATAGTCATTAGCAATTGACCACAAATTTGAGCATACGTATAGATATATAGTTATATTCAATAAGCTAAGCATTTTTCCATTTAGTTTAACACTCATAGCACATAACACTCAAATGTAGCATACATGACAAGTTAAAAATGAGATGCACAACTAATGGCTTAAAGGTTCCATGAGAACATAATGGAGAAACCAAAGTTTATCCCATGAATAGAATGAGTCCAATTTTGGAGCTCATATGCCACAAGCGGGCAGCCAGGAGAAGGCTGTTGTCAGCGTCCACGTGACGAACATAATAATTCCACTCTCGCCTAAACAAAAGCACATATTTTGTTTTTTTATATGCTCATACTTTATGCTTTGTCTTCTTTTCATTTAATACAAAATCCATAACATCTTTTGAGGTATAACATAATCATATTTCATCATGCATTTTTCAACATTTACAAAAAGTCAATTTCAACATACGCATATAGGCAAGAATTTGCCCAATTACACTATAACCATAAATATGTTACCCACCTAAGTAGCTTGCAAAATCTAAGTCAAGCTTGGCTTTCCCCTTGCTCTTGGGTAGGATTCCCTTGGTTTCCAAAAACAACCCAGGTTCCATTCAAAACAACATTCCAATAAAGTTCATAAACTTAAAAAAGTCACAAAATTTCAAAAAAAAAACATAAATTTAACTTAAATTTAACCTACCTATACCCCATCTAGGTCAGAAAACTTAGGATCTAGTTAAGAAACCCTAGAATCACTTAGGTTCACCTAAGTCATCTTCTTCTAACACAAACCTTTCATTATTTACACAACTCCTTTCCTTCTCTAACTCCTTCATCCTCAACACAACCTATTGCTTTAATAAAGCAAGAAAAGAGATGATTAACCCACCTTAACAAAGTTGATTTCTCTTCCTTTCTTCTTTCATCGAAAACTTCTCTCCTTCTTTCTTATTTTCGACACTCTTCTCCCTTGTTCTAATTTAAGACAACTTATATGGGCTTTCTTCCCATTTTACCCTCCATTAGTAAGTCTCTTCCAAGTTTTCCCCTTATTTCATTTATTCTAAGTCTACTAACTCTCTTAACCCATTAAACACCATATTAATTCCAACTTAATTCTAGCACTTCATTCAACTTCTACCTTCTAATTTCTATTTATACTTGCTAATTTGATGACTCAACTATAAAAATAACGAAACAAATAAATCACTAATAATTAAAAAAGATTGCGATCTAATAAATGATTTACTCAAAATGTAACTAAAGCCTTGTTTTACAAGATTTGTTTTAATTAAAAAATAAACAAAGATCGGAGTGATGTCTTGACCCTTGACTACTTAATATTGTTGGCCCCTGGATTATTTTTATTTGATTAAGCATGATTAGATTAATTTTTTAGGTTTTGATAGACTTATGTATGTTGAGGATTAATTGACATGTTAATGTTAATGAGTTTATGTGGCATAAGAGATTAAATTGAAGTGTTTGGAGTGTATTGCATTAAGGGCATTTTGGGCATGTCACTTAAGGATGTAAGAACTTAGGCTAATAAGTAAGGGGAGGCTAATCCTCCAGGAAGGCCAAAGGGTCAGGCACAAACCAGGGTATTTTCCATGACTAGAGAGGAAGCTGTAGCCGCTATAGGGTATTCAATTCTGCAGTATTTGTATTAATTGATTCTGGTTCGACGTATTCTTTTGTTTCTGCGAGTATGACTTTGCATGCTGTGAATTCAATGCCTTTGAGTAGTCTTTTGCTTGTTAGTACACCTCTAGGGAGGAATGTGATAATCAGCCAAGTGTATAGAGACTTTGAACTGGTTATTGAGGGTGCTAGAATAGTAGTGGACCTTTTGCCCCTAGAGCTGAAGGGTCTAGATGTGATACTAGGTGTGGATGCCATAGAGAAGTATCATGTGAAGTTAGATTGTAGCCTCAAGGTGGTAGAATTTGATCTGGGAAATGGTGAGAAGGTAATTTTCAGAGGAGACAGGAGAATGTC
>JAOTAZ010000005.1:13320500-13332971 GCA_025629785.1 Erythroxylum oxycarpum
CTCCATTCCAACTCAATATCATCCATAACCAAATTATAGCTCATGATTGATCATAAACACTAATACATATACATATACATATGCATTCATCATCGATTTTCTGCACATATTCAACTTCAGTTCCACTTTCATTTTACTTCTAACTATTACCTTAATCTTTCACATTTCAAAACACCACATTAATCCCTTTCTTTAACTCTAGACTCATTTTACTTTATGACACAAACAACCAAATATATTCACATTAATTCATCAAGAAAACAGAACAAAACCCATTATATATCCAATTTTTTTGCACTTTTTCCTACACCCAGTATTCGACTTTAGGTCAAAATTAGAAACTCTTAATGACAGAATTTGAATTCGATGTCTTCATGTAAAATGTATCTATATGTTTCTAGTGTAATCCAAATTAAGAATTATCTCATTTGGATAACTAGAGAAAAAGTTATGGCTAAAATACCGAAGTATACTCAGTGAACATTTTCCAGTCCATCATTTTCAAACTTTCCAGATTTTACACCTAACCTACTTATACAAAGATCACCCTTTCCTACTTCATTTACTCCTCATTCTTAACTTCATTTCATCTCAATATCATTCACCAACAAAGCATGATCCAAATTTGATCATTAGCCCAAAAACAAGACATGTTCATATACCTATTCATCAACTTTCAATTTCCATTGAAACATCCTTTTCACAACTAATTTTCCTTAAAAACATGTGTAACATAACTCATAGTTTCTTACTCATCATATACGACACCAATCAACCATAAACAGCACCTAACCTATTATTTAGCATTTACATGAAACAAAACATCAATATATACACATATATATGTTCATTTCTTCACCACCATTCTAGCATATACAAAACTACTTATCATGATCATTTAGCCTCTAAAACATCCCTATAAATCATTACTCATCAAGCATATATAAGAAAGAAATTTACACACTCCTCACCATTCACGACACCCATATATTCAAAACACCATTTCATGAGATTAACATCTAACTATCATCAAATCATGTTTCATTCATCAATTCATGAAGAGTGATGTTTATACTTACTTGATTTACCCATGGCTTCTTCAAGAGTCTACAAGAACCCTAACCTCCAAGCATCCTACGATTATCAAATTTTAGGTGGAATATGTTAGGTTCCTTTAGAAACAAGAAGAAGGTAGCAAAGTGTTTAAGTGGATAGTGATGGAAGAAGGCAAGGTTCAACTTTGAGGCTTGGATAAGTGAGTGTCATTATTAAGGAGAGAAAGATGAAGAAAATGAAAAAGATGGAGACGAGAAAAGCATTGCTATGTTTTACAAGTGAAAGACCCAAAACATGGTCTTTCACTTGCCACATGTCACTTCCCCGTGGCTCCATTTGGTCCACTTTAATAACTAATTCATTTTGTCTCCAATTTCTAATCCAATTGTCTTCCAAATTTCAATGACATAATTCATTTTGTCTCCAATTTCTAATCCAATTGTCTTCCAAATTTCAATGACATAAGTCATTAAATCTTAATGTCACATATTAAAAATTCTACTGCCATTTGACATTTATTTCTATTCACCAATTGTTCTGCCACTTGGTATTTTTCCTAATCCAAAAATTACCCAAAATTCAGGAATTTTCCTAATTTTCACCACAAATTCTAAATTACTAAATATACCCTCCAAATTAATTTTCAACACATAAAAACGACAAATTTTTAATAAAATCACATTTATAAACAATTATACCCAAAAATTGTCAATAAATACATGTACAATTATTTTCATGTTCAAAAACTACTATTCGCGCGTGTGTGTATGCTATAATATGCAGCTACAGTAGTTTAGAAAAACATGTTTCAAATTTGATTAAAGGGAAATTACTAGAAAATGAATTAATTTTTAAAACATGGTACAAATTCAAGTTTTTACTTTTTATGTTTATATATTGATCAAGTTATAGATTAAAGTGATTTTAGCATTTGATAAATTGTAAAAATTTTGTTTTTCTTTTACTATAAGTGAGATGATATCTTATCCTTATTTTTCAACAAGAGATACTTTTAACAACGTTTCCATTCACAAATGGCTTCAAAGAAGTTACGAATCCTTATCTTCCTTTTGATGGCACAAGGATATGGCTAGGAATGACAATGAGCTATGTTAAATGCAGGCATCTGTGGCTTGAGCGTTGCTCAAAAATATTTTTCAAAGCCTGAATTTGGTCTGAAGATTGATCATATTAATTTCAATCAAATCAAAATGAGTTGAGCCGAGCTAATTCTAAACTATTTTTCCATCCTAAGTATGGTAGTTATGCTCTCATACTACTTCTTATATGTGGTGCACTTACACACTTTCATTGCATATTTGTTTTGCAAATTCTTTATTAGGTTATATCTAGTGATTTTATTATTATTCTCTTATCAACCTCTTATCTTCTTTTTGTAACTGGGCTCCTTTGATAAGCTTTTCCATACCCAACTATAAATCTGAGCCTAATATTTATAAGGTAGGAAATGACATAGACATAAATTTTCACATTAAAGTGGCATTTAAATTTTTAGTTGCTTATCAGCCAATAGTTTAAACTAAGTGAAGTATATATACTTTTTCAATTTTTTAAATAATTTTGATATTTGATTGGTCAAAAAATATGGATTAGATTTTTAAAGGTAGAAATTTAAATTCTTTAAAAATATAAAAGTTTGTTTGAATATCATATCACATTTTATTAGGAAAAAAAGAAACAATTCAAAACAAAAATAGGCTTTAGAAGCACTAGTTATAGAGTTTACTATGTAAATTGCAGTGCTTAAAAACTCTTTGTTGTCATTTCAAACATCAATAGAAGCCCTTACAGTTAAAATCTTTCCTATCTTAAAGCCTTTTATATTTCATTTTTATCATTTTATTAGAAAAATGTTTAAATGTAGTATTTTAACTTTTAATATGAAATAATTAGCGGCTAGATGTTGAAACATATAAAATCTCATATACATTAAAATTATTTATTTTAATAATAAGAAACATAGTTTATCTAATAGGCCTCTTAGAAACAAAATTAAAAAACAAATGCATACAAAGAAGACTTTTGGCTAATTTAAAAAAAAGATTTACTAATCCAAAAATCCATTATTGATAGAATAGTCCTCACCTTTGAACCTAATAAAGTTAAAATCATATAAACCAAATTTAGTGATGAGTTAATCCAATTTTCTGATTACTATATCTAAATATAATTACTTTCATCTTCAAATTTATATATGTTGCCAAACTCATATTCTAAAGAATTCCTATTTTAAAAAAATGAGGGATATTCACTCTAACTTAAAGTCCTCTTGAATGATTTTAAGAAGTTTTAACAACATATATTCTCTCAAGGTTAATAAGGAGACAAATTGATCTTAAGACACTTTAACATTAATTTTAGAAACTGCATAAGCTAAAGTGGAGTTATAAACCTAAGATGCGAGGATAATCATTTCACTTAAAACAATGGACATAGTAGAAAGTAGTTTGGATCAAAAAAAAAAGAAAGTAGTCAATTAGAGAAAAAAAAATTTGACAAAGATTTGATCAATTCTTTTTTGATGTCTAAGTTCCTACTTAGTATAGCTAACTATTTCAATAACCTCAAGTCATATCATTCCCCGATTGAAATTCAAAACCTAATAAGAGATAAGCTTAGCAACCCCTTTCAATCCATTAATTACTTAATCAATCTATAAAGCTTTGAAGAAGCAATGATTAGAGGATTGGCATCCAAATTTCAAGGTCACAAAGCTTACGAATCTATGAGAAGATTGTAAGTTATGAAAGAATAATTCGAATACCTAAATAAGAAATAATAAAATAACACAAGCATTGCCATTCATAATTTAAGATAAATTCTTAACAAAGTTCAGGGAGAGTTCATCCTAAATCTAAGAGATGACTCGTTGTAACTCAAAGAGAAATAAGAATTATCCAAACAAATCTAACAAAAAAATTTCTTCTACACATTTCTTAAAAGCATTCATTCCCTACTCAATTGCTACTAAGGTATGGAACAAGTATCTCACTCAGAGGATCTCTTTCATCTATTGGTTGGCCATACAAAACAAACTCTCTACAACTGATCGCCTTCCTTATATTCAAACAAATAAGCATTGTCCAATGTGCTCCTTACATCTTGAATCATGTGCTCATCTCTTCTTCGAATGTGATTTTAACAAATCGATATGGGCCCATATTATTTCTTTATGCGATTGGCGGGATCCAGGTACTACTATTTCAACGATAACAGATGGTCTATCAGCGCAGCAACCTTTACGTTTTATTATTCTGGGCGTTTGTATCTACAGGCTATGGGGTGAGCGAAACCTTCGACGCTTCAAGTCTCAAGCTTCCACTAAAGATGATATGCTATCCTTATTAATTGGCGAGATTCGAGAGATTCTGCTAGCTAAGAATTTATCTCATCTTTGTAGCACCAGTATCCGTGCAACATTCAGGATATAAACTTACCTAAATCAGCTTTGGATATGATTCCTAACGGCGCACGTTAGACCTGCTTCATTTTTTGATAGGCCTAGTTCTTATTTCCTTGCAATTTATTGTACTTGTTTTTTTTCCTTTGAGCTCCCTTGTTTCTTCCTTGTAACATTCTTTTCTTATTAATCAATTTTCATTTTCAAAAAACAAAAGTTAGCAAGCAAAGTTCCATAGCAACACTTTCAACATATCTATTAGACATTAAAGGGGCACTCTTCAGTAAAACCCAAGGAAAGCTCCCAATCTAGATGGCTTAAATACCTTATTTGTCAGAAAGCACAGAATCTTATACGAGATCTTGTTTCCAACTCAGTTGTGGAATTCTTCAATAGTGTCAAGATGCTGATATATGTTTAAAAAAACGTATATTTGCCTCATTCCTGAAAGTTTTAGGATTTTAGACTAATCTTGTGTTGTAACATCATTTATAAGATCACCTTCAAAAAATGCTTACCTCAAGACTGGAACCAACCTTAGAATCCATTATCAATTTACGGCAGGTATATAAAAGACAAAATTCTTATAGCCCAAGAGTTATTCAAGAGCTACGATTAGAAAAAACTATCAAAAGTTATGCCATGAAGCATTTTACTCCATTAGTTGGGATTTCCCCCTTAATAGTTTTGAGGTATTTGGTTCCCCTCTAATTTCATTAAATGGATAAAGCAATATATGCCTATTTTATCTTATATTATCATTGTTACTGGTGAGCTAACCAAAAAAAAGTTAAGGGAGACAAGGATTGAAATAAGGAGATCCCTAATCCCCCTATAACTTTACCTTGTTCATGGAGGTTCTCACTAAGCTCAAAGGTTACAAAATAAGACAAAAAGGCAGCTATATATATCAACATAAGTACAACAAACTGAAGATATTCAACCTATATTTTATGGATGATTTCCTACTCCTTAGTGGAGTTAACACTCAATCCACTAAAATATTATGAAGCCCTTTAAATACTTTCAATTAACTCTCTTGTCCCTTAATCAACTTTAATTATTTATCTTTTTAGGTGGTAAGATTTATGTTACCTTTAATTCTTTCAACTAGACTGATTTATGCGAACAAGAAATAAAAGATTTTATTTAATGGTACTGTGAGAGAGGTAGGTACATATGTAAATCAAGTGAAATTGAAGGATAAGCATCGATTAGTTAATTCAAACAAAGGTTGAAGACTTAGATATGAATGCAACCTCTAACACTATCATATACCACTCCTATAACTTTTAAAAATTTTAATTATAAGACGTAGCCATAGGTACAAGCATATCCCAAACAATTTCTAATTTTATAAAGTTTCATAAGAATACATGTCAATAACAAACGTAAATTCTCTAATGTTTAGATTAAACTATAATGTTTTGCAAGTCTTTAAATCAAATCATACGTAGACAGAAGTTCTAACAAAAACTTGACTTTGTCGTCATATTATTACTAACGTAACAAAAAAAATAGTAATATTTTATCTTTAAAATAAGCTCGAAATGTCACATCTGCGTCATGAGATAAGTTGAGTACTCTAAAGCCCATCTTCAATCTCACTTTTCCTTCTGAGCTCGCGAGATAAGTTGAGTACTCTAAAGCCCATCTTCAATCTCACTTTTCCTTCTGAGCTCGCTCGGCTCGATCCTTCAAAAGAGTCAAATATTTGTTAAAATTTTCATCATATAATATTTGAATATAACGAAACGGTAGATTCTAACTCTAATTTAATTTTGTTTGTTTGGACTTTGGATGCAGATAAGGTTAGTGAAAGTATCTAAAGCAGAACACATATATGACATACCTTTTAAGCCTAACTCCTCCCTCTCCTTCCTCGCCTCTCTCACCCTCACAACCTTCTACTCAGTCATGGCTGCTAGTCTATCCACCCTTCTAGACGTCCACTTTTTAGTCCCACAAGCTGATACAAAGAGAAACCCTTTTATCACTACTAGGCAAAAACCAAATAATAGGAGACTAAACATTACTTGCAACTCGTCCAAATCTTCTTCAAACCAATCCCAGACTCTGTTTGAATCACCAAATCCCAATAGTCCCTCTTTGTCCGACCAACTCAAGCCTCTCTCTTCGACCACCTTATCCACGACCAATGACTACCACGCTCAACTCTTGTCCAAACCTAAGTCTATATGGATAAACCCCACTAAACCCAGGAGGTATGTGCTTTCATTACAAAGACAAAAAAGATCTCATTTTTCTCATAATCCTGATGTTAGAGATTCCAAACGCTTTGCGCGGAAGCTTAATGATAGTGATTATCGTGAAAGTTCTTTTATGTCAGTTCTGGAACAAATCCCATTTCCAGTAACCCGAGAAAATGCTCTCTTGATACTCAATAGCTTGAAACCGTGGCAAAAGACTCATCTTTTCTTCAAGTGGATCAAAACCCACAAGTTGTTTCCTCTGGAAACTATATTCTACAATATCACAATGAAGTCTTTGAGGTTTGGTAGGCAATTTGAGCTCATTGAAGAACTTGCAAATGAGATGGTAAGCAATGAAATTGAGCTTGATAACATTACTTATTCTACAATTATCACTTGTGCTAAAAGATGCAATAAGTTTAATAAAGCTGTAGAGTGGTTTGAGAGAATGTATAAAACTGGTTTGATGCCAGATGAAGTTACATATTCCGCTATCTTAGATGTTTATGGTAAACTGGGCAAGGTTGAAGAGGCTTTGAGTTTGTATGAAAGAGGGATAGCTAGTGGATGGAAACCCGACCCTGTTACATACTCTATATTGGCAAAGATGTTTGGTGAATCTGGGGACTACGATGGTGTCAGATATGTTCTGCAAGAAATGAAGGCTTTAGGAGTGCAGCCAAATGTCATTGTCTATAATACCTTGATAGAAGCAACAGGCAAAGCAGGGAAGCCTGGCATGGCAAGAAGCTTATTTGAGGAGATGTTGGATTCTGGCTTAACTCCTGATGAGAAGACATTAACTGCTGTTGTCAAGGTTTATGGGAAGGCTAGATGGTCTAAGGATGCAATGGAATTATGGGAAAAGATGAGGTCAAACAAGTGGCCAATGGATTTTATCTTGTACAATACATTGCTGAATATGTGCGCAGATCTTGGCCTGGAGGAGGAGGCTGAGAGATTGTTCGAAGATATGAAAGGATCAGAACATTGTAGACCAGATGGTTGGAGTTATACAGCAATGCTAAACATTTACGGTAGTGGAGGGAAAGCTGATAAGGCAATGCTGTTATTTGATGAGATGTCTGAGAGGGCGATTGATCTCAATGTGATGGGCTGCACCTGTTTGATACAGTGCTTAGGCAAGGCTAAGAGAATTGATGATTTGGTTAGAGTCTTTGATATTTCAGTAAATAAAGGGGTTAAGCCAGACGACAGGCTCTGTGGTTCCTTGCTTTCTGTGGTTTCACTATGTGAACAAATTTCAGATGCCTCTAAGGTTCTTTCTTGTCTGCAGAAAGCAAATTCTAAACTAGTTGCCCTTGTGAAGTTGGTTGAAGAAGAGCAAACCAACTTTGAGACTCTTAAATCAGAGTTTAGAGACGTAATCAGTAACACTGTAGTTGAGGCACGAAGACCTTTCTGTAATTGCTTAATTGATATATGTAGAAGTAGGAATCTTCATGGAAGAGCACATGAATTGCTGTATCTGGGGACCCTTTATGGGTTATACCCAGATTTGCACCACAGAACTGCAGACGAGTGGAGCCTGGATGTTCGCTCACTGTCCGTTGGTGCAGCACACACTGCACTAGAAGAGTGGTTGGGAACCTTGGCTAAATTTGTTCAGCGTAACGAGGCATTGCCAGAATTATTTTCCGCTCACACTGGTGCAGGAACACACAAGTTCTCTCAAGGACTAGCCAATGCTTTTGCTTCCCATGTGAAAGGTCTTGCAGCACCTTTCAGACACAGTGAGAATAGAGCTGGTTCTTTCGTGGCAAACCGTGAAGATTTAGTAAATTGGGTACAATCGAGGATTCCATCTGCTGTCTCACCATGAAAATGAAGAGAAAATAATTACACAACCTTGTGCTGTTGATCTATAAAGAGCATTTTCTTTGGTCAACTTACAAGAATTAACTTGTGTTTTGCTTCTCCAGTATTGAGATTTTCTTTTTTGCTCTGAAGCAGAATGCTTTACCCAGGCTCATTGAAGCACTTTGTAACTTGTAGTCTTATTTTAATATGCAGACAATTAGTTCTCTTATATGTCCATTTTGCTTAGGAAAGTCTCTTGATAGTTTTGCTAGCAAGTAAAAGGGGATATGTGGTTCTTGTTTTTCAACGTGATAATTAAAGGCAAATGAAGTTTTGGTTTCAGTAATGGTTTATTGCCAAATTCTGCAATAACTAACTTGTACAATCAAGCTACTGACTTAAATAGGCGAAAGCAAAGTTACAAGAATCGCAAAATGAAAATTCCTTTATATCGCATTGGTGGAAATCCACCTTCAAAATTACAAGAGCTCATCTTTGACCAGGAAATGCTAAAGTTCAGTATACCCCCACTAAAAATTACAGACACTATCCCACCGTTTTGGCTTTTAAGTTGAAAAGGTAAGAAAAGAAGGCACCTATCTAGGGAGAGAGACTCCACCTATATATAATAAATAAGGAAAAACACAAGTTTAAAGGAAAGGAAACAAATACTTCATTTTTCTTCTTTTGCTTCTTCAATTGCTAAAGGGCATTTCTAAAAATATCCCAATCTCTGGATTTCTGCAATCCCCCGCCCTCCAATTGCAACCTCTCATTTTCTCTATCTTCGCTTCTACTCAACTATTCATGACTAACTACTAGCATTAGTCTCTGCCAGTATCATCTGATTTAACCCTGTTAAATGATATCTCAACCTGAGAAAAGATGACTCCTGAAGTGTGGAACAGTGACAGAATACAACAGCTGCTTGCAGGAAATTGTGATTCAGAAATGGAACAGCTTTCCACTTGTAACAGGAAGCTCCACTAATTCAGATATTGTCTGCTGTGATTAAAGGTATTTTCCTGATGACTTCCAGATTCTTCCTTCAAGCGATATCACCATAACAGTAACATCGTCATGATACTTTCTCCTGTCACCTTGTGGGATGTCCAGTAATTCATGGAAATCCATCCCTTCAGACAAGTTACAGAAATTATAGATCACAGCAACAGTATAAGAATCAACAAAATAATTCAAGAAAATGATCAAACATAGAAGTAACAGAATTTGTAAATCTTAGCTGAAGCCAGTGGTAAGTTGCAACCATATTTACAATCAAACGCTAGGTATACAGCTCAAACCCAATAGGAAATCAAGAGAAAAGAAGAAAATTTGTGCACGAGTTTGAAGCCCCTTGAGCTTCATTCTGAGATGTGTAATAATAACTTCTGACAGACAATAACTAAATAAACCATATTATGACAAGTTAAACACATCAGATGGTCGTTCAGCAAAGAAAAGATTGATGTTAGCTTTTTCAGAAATTATAGCTCCCTTTCACAGATCAGAAGATGCATTAAAAGCCTCCAGAGCGGTAACTAAAATTTGATTTTCTGCATTTGGTAGGCATCATACAACTTCCTACTAGGCTACTACTGAAATTGAGAGTGTATGTAAATCAAGAAATTCAATCAAAATCTGAGTGTATGTAAATCAAGAAGAGAGCAAAGATTACCAGCTTTCTTGGCTGCGCGAGAAAGAAGCTCCTTTATCAGGTACTGTGCAGGGTCTCCATCGGGAAATTTCTCCATGAAACTCTCAACATGAGAGACCACCTCTTGATTAGTCAAATACTGATACAAACCATCAGATGAAAGGACCAAAAACTGATCCCTTGGACATAATTGATGGTGACAAAGAGAAGGTGAGCAGCTTAAGTATGGAGCAGTTCCAATATATTCATTCCGGAACATCTCCAGCAGCACATCATTCCACTTAGGCTGCAAAACCACGAATATACCATCACACAAGTTATTGTCTGTGGAAAAGCAGGTGGATGCTTCTTTATTTTCTGCCGCTAGAAAAACTCTAACAATGTTCAGCTAAAAACTACCCCTTCGCACCATTGTTTGTAAGAACCTTAAAACCACTGCACGGCTGTCTCTAGCAAGTGACAATCAGTACAAAATTTACAAGCCCAGAAATAAAGCAATTCCATATATTTGCAGTTATAGCATCTAACCAACCTAGATATCCATTCTCATAATCTAGCCAACAAAAGTTTCACATTTCATTGATACTTAGCTAATCATATGTTGAACATTATCGTGTATATCTGAAGAGTAGGGAGAAAGCATATTTAATGCAACAGGATTTGTTTTGAAAATACCCAAAGCATATTTCATAATACGACCAAACTGAATCAAAAAGAGAAACAATGATGAGAAGATTACTTGAACGTCAGTGTGTACATTTTAAATTGGATTCCACAAACAAAAGAAATAATGCTTCTTCAGCAAGAATGTCTTAAATTAGAACGTAAAACATATGCCTCCTTTTTCCTTGATCATTTTAACATCAAATAAATAAATTTTGATAGCAAATTCTTTTAAAACACATTTGCAATAGGTTCAAAACACAAAACCTGTTTAAGGAATCCTGCACCAAATGCTCGAGTAACCTTCAAACGGCCTTTCACCCTATCATTTACAATACAGTGGCTATCGTCAGGGTGTTCATTCTTTATTCTTGTGATTTCCTGCAAATTTTCAACTTATCATCAATACCATAAGGAAATCTGATGCAGGAAACAGATCCACAGATAAAAAGATGCCATGGGACTCAAAGACAAGAAGGGAAAACTTCAAGAACGATGCCAACATAGCGAAAGAGCAATGTATCATTTATGTAATTGAAATGTAAATGAATGTCATAAACCTTCATGCTTCCAGTCTGAGGCCTTAGATTATGCAAGAGAGGCTTAGAATATTTAATTTTTCTGGACAAGATAATCATCGATTTCATATCATTCTCTCATAGGCACATGAATTTGTCCTTAACAAGTCAAGAGGGCCAAAATGTAGAGTATCAGTAATGTTCATATGTGACATATAAAGATGGTAATTATGACGGTCTACATGATATAGGATCTGGAGGCAATTGTTTCTTGCAGGCTGAGGTATTCAACTATGAGAAAAGACAACCTCTCTATTATCCATTCTCAGCCAAATCCAACTATCACGCATGCCTGTGGAGGAAATTATTCTTATTCACTGATGACCCCTTCTCTGAGGACTAAGCATTTATTAAGCCTAATCCTTCAGCTCTTTTCTTTGAACATATTTAACAACATAAGCCAATGTAGAGCAAAAGTTGTATCAAATCTAGGACAAAATATTCATCCCAAGTAAAAAGATATAAATCTAATACAGTGATAATCACTGTGCAAAGTAGATAAGAGAGCATCTAGAATGCTTTCAAAAAATGGGAAAGAAAAGAAACTGCATGAATATCAAAAGAAAAAAGAAACGCATAATTTTTGGATGCTATCAGACAATCATTACATGTAAGTTCCAAATTCACAACCAGCATTAAGTCCCTAGACTCTTTCCTCTGTCATTACCATTCAAGCCTCTATTCTGTAACATTTAGATCTTATCTAGAACTTTAAATAAAAGAAGTACCATTAGGAAGTTCAATATTAGTTGTCAAAGAAGGTATTCTAGCATAGAAGCAGGATATGAACCACTGTGTTTGACAAAACAAGGTTCTAGTCAGTAGCAGCCCAAGCTAGCAAGGCCAAATACTACTTCTAGAATACTAGAGTTCAACTATACTATTACAATATACTAAGGTGTGTATACCACTATTGTAGAGAAATGTAGTATTTCTCCCCTAACCAGAGCAGATTTGCTCCTGACCAGAGCTGAATAAGCTCCTCAGAAGGTGAATCCTTCTGTCACTATCATCTCTCAAATATTCTGCCTACCTCTCCCTTCTTCTTGTCCCCCTTTTATA